>SNQJ01S0058470.1:119775-135517 GCA_010110895.2 Picea sitchensis | reverse complement strand
CATATTCTTATCCAGTCTGGAGTATAATGCTCTAGGAGCATGTTTTAGACCATACAAGGCCTTTTTTAATTTACACACATAGTCTATGTTCTCTGACAACTGAAATCCTTCTGGTTGTTCAATGTAGATTCCTTCTTCAAGTTCCCCATTTAGAAAAGATGATTTTACATCCATATGATATACTTTAACATTTTTGGAACATGCATAAGATAAAAGCAAACAGATTGCTTCCATTCTGGCAACTGGGGCAAATGTCTCTTCAAAGTCAATTCCTTCAATCTGTGCATATCCTTTACATACCAATCTAGATTCGTTCCTTGTAACCTATCCATCTTCATTCAATTTATTCCTGAAAACCCATTTTGTGCCAATCACATTCATATTCTTTGGTCTTGGAACCAATTCCCAAGTGTCATTTTTCTCTATTTGATCCAATTCTTCATCCATGGACTTATTCCAAAATTCATCCTTATTGTCTTCTTCAAAACAGTTTGGTTCAATTGTAGATAAGAGTGCTAGGTATGTTTGTTTTGGTGAACGGATTTTTCTTCTAGTCTCAACTCCTGCATATTTGTTTCCAATAATCTGATCTAAAGGATGATTCTTTTGTACTTGTTTGCTAGGTGTCTTTGGAGATAATTATTGAACTTGCTCTTCTACTTCTGTTGGATTCTCTTCATCTTCATCTTCCTCTTCTTCTTATTTTTCATCTTCTTCTTCAAAAAGTTGTTCCATTGATTTGTTTTCTTCTTTCTTTTATTCTAGTCTGTCTGTTTCATCAATTGTTACGTCGATGCTTTCCACAACTTTGTTTTATCTTAGATTGTAACACTTGCATGCTTTCCTTGTACTTCAGTAACTTTTATCGGACAAATCGGTAGGTGCAGACACTAAAAGATCTCCCTAGATGCACCTGGATCTAGAAAAAAATAGGACATGACACGACTCTTTCCCTAAGTTGTGATCATTGAATCTACTGATGAGAAGAAATGAGTGACATACCTTTGTATCCCTTCCTAGGTCTTTTTTGTTCCTGCTTCGCTTCGGTTCTCTTATGAGGTCAAGACCAAGACAACACAAACCAACCAAAGTGAAGACGATAAAGTATATTCAATGTCAACCTATGCATATGATCAAGGAGTTACACAATAAAGTAAGATTGACTTTATGGGAAAGGGACATGCTATTGTATCATATTAATTGAAAGTAGAAGATACAACCTGATCGCCTTGATGTTGCAAGCTTCCTTTCAATGACCCTTGGTTCCAAAACACACACTAGCTCTGTACTTGCATGAAGAAGATCCAAAACCTCTTGATAGACCAAATAGACCCTTCAATCTTCTGTCCAAGCAGGGTTCTTCACACAATTCTTCCACCAATTCTTCATTCAATCTTTCTTAAACTTTTCCATGAGAAACCTTTCAATATATAGGAGAAGGAGAGATGGTTACATGGATGAGGATGATCCCCTCAAATCTAAGAATTCAGTAAAATGACAACCACGCGAATGCCAACTCATTTTCTAGAATATCCCCTTCTAGAACCCTCGAAACCTCTTCTCCTTTCCAATCTTAAAAACAAGTTCGCACCCTATCTATGAAGCATCATGCGAACTGTTCACACCCTAAGTGTGGGTGGCCTGCGAGAATAAAGCATTCTCACACCCTAGCACATAGGCAACTTGCGAACTCACTTTAAAAATATGTTTTTGGAAGAAGACAGAAGTCATTTTTCTCAGGCAAAAAGTCCTTGTTGGGAGCCTGAATACATCATTGTTGAAACATCACCAGAGTGACCAAAATCATGTGTAACAGAATGCCCCCCAAAGTATGAGGTCGGAACTTATGACAGCTGAAATACTTTGTAAAATGTGTGTGTGTGTCAGAAACCAAGAGCGCACCTAATCAAAAACCTGCAAACAACCAAGCATCTGCAAAATATAATACCAATTATGAGGTAGGTATTCCCATACTCAGATCATAAATGAATGAAATAATAAATGTAGGTCATGGCCACCAATCATACACCATGGATCCATGCTATCAAAATGATGCATAGCCACTAGGAATACACTGTGGATCTATGCAAGAAGACTTAAATTAAGACGACATAGCCACATGACATACAAAGTGGATCTATGTACTGATGAAAATTATACATACTCCATTGCAGCCTAGAACAAAAAGATGAGACCCAGGGTCTTCAATCCCATCGCCTGAAATTACGAATCTAGCCATGCGATTACATGTGCTGAAGTCAAACATGGTAGAAACCACTTGATTACTGGTCATTGATGAAACCATTAATAAGTGCAAAGGAAATCACAATTAATGTCGATGACTCCCAGGGTACCAAAGTACAATCTAAACGAATGCGAATACATGAGTTGAAGTCGAGCATTCAGTGAAATCTCTTTATCAGGGATCAATGATGCAAACCCCTGTCGAAAGCGAAGAAACCTGCCATTGAGGCATGCAGGTTCTAAGGTACGAAATAATTTCTAAGCCTCATTTCTAGATAATGAGTTGAAGTCGACGGAACAAGACTCGTCATAGGAGGGCCTTGATGGATCCCCCATCAATGACACGAAATAAGTAACAGATTTTGAGGGTGAAATAGCGTATGAATACAGGTTGAAAAGGACACAAGGAAGGCCAACATAGCAAGAATGGAAAACTGCAGATGGCCGACTCAATAGAGGGCTTGGATGAAATTCTCTTGAACATATGAATGACACGACCAAGGACTTGGTAGCACTGACTCAAAGACGACCCAGGATATGACCTTGTAGCAAGTCGAATGAGAGACAAATGGATTTTCCAAATCGGCTTCAAATGATGAATAGGGGGTGTCATGTTCAAGAGCGACGCTTACTGCCATTAATATAAATATGAAAACACATCCCTTTCCTAAAATATCCCCCACCATTTATGGCGAGTACCTCTTTATTTTTATGCAAGCTCGAGGAGGATAACATATGCTTGTTGATGTAAGCTCATCCTTTGGACGAGTCCCTCAGAGTATATTTAACGAACCCTAGGAAGGAGTGGCTCGGTCCCATTATGGGTCTTTCGATGTTTGTTTAACGAGTCCAAAGACAGAAAACTCGGGGGTTATTCATGTTTTGAGAGTCTGAAAAACACTTAAAGAGAACTCTCTCAATTCCTTTTTCGTAAAATAGTTCGACAGGACCGAAAAAGTGATAAACTATCGCCCATCGAACGTTTTGTTCGGAGACTTTTACGAGCATGAACATAACAAGGTCGCTCGACCATCTTTTCATTTTTATGGAGCGTGAAAAGAGCTTAAAGGATAATCCTTTGCGTTCATCATTTTTGTGTTACCAAGATGAGTACGAAAAGATAAGAAAAGTATACTCGGTTACGTTCTCATGTATTTTTGAGCGCAAGACCGAATGAAGACTGAGCTTGAGGTTTTTCTAAAAACCCTAAAAAGAAGTGGTATATGTGACAAAAAGAAAAAAACATCTGTACTCCTTCGTTTGAACTTCAAATTTGCTATATCTGTGAAAAATCACACTCATAGGACTATTAGGCATTAGGTTTTATAGACAAAATAATATAAAAAATCAACAAAAATGGTAAAAAGTGAATAAATATGGGTAAAAAGGGCTTTTACCATTTCATTGTGATTTTTCTAAAAATGTTTCCCAATACACCTCATTTTCCTCCAAATTTATTTTCTCAATCGCGGGAGGCACAAGCAATCATTTGACGAACCGTCTCCGCCAACGAGGTAAGCTCTTGATTTTCTACCTTTTCCATGGTTTACTTTTAGTTTTCATTGGCAATTTTAAGAGTTTTAGGTTCATTTTAGGGACATAACTTGCACCCAATATTTTTCGCAAGCTGGCCATGCGGGACCTGTGAGAATCTCGCACTGTTCTAAAGGGGTGCCTGCGGGGGCCGAAAAATGAAATTTAAATTTGATTTTTGCTCAATAAAAAATGTGCCAAGTTTTGAAAAATGTTGTTGACCTTTCTCTCCTGGATCTTGTGCAGGTGTTTGATCATCACAATGTTGGAGTGGGGAGAAAGAGAAGATGAGGAGGAGGATTCCATTACCGGTAATGACATGAGTACCGTCGCTTCCCTCCAGGATTGTGGGCTCTTGAAATTCTTCAGAATTTTGGGCATGAGGGCCCAACTCAGATTGTTGGAATACCCGGTTCATATGTGGGACGTGGACCAACAGTTGTTTCACGTGGGAGTCCACATGCTAACCTTAGATATCGAGGATATATATTTTCTAACGGGATTATCACGGTGTGGATACCATGCTAGTTTGACCAGTGGTCGAGGTGGTGAACTCCCTATGAGTGAGTAATGTCACCGGTATTGTGTACCTGAGGCAGAAAGAAGCAAGGGAAAGGTTTCTATTTGGGGGGTCCAAAACTTGACCCTGCGAACCATCTTGTTCACTATAGCACACATGGTCTGGAGCACAGCTCCACACATGGCTCTCCAAAGTTACTTCCAATATGCCATACAGTGCACAGAGCCCTAGGTCTTCAACTGGACAGATGCAGTTCTCCGCAGTATGAAAAGGCAATTGACGAAGTGCAGAAGGGGAAACTTGAAGCAGTTTGGGTATGGATCACTTTTGGTGTCCTTCTTCCTTGAGAGGGTTCCACTGCTACGATTACAGGTTGACTGGGGTTTACTGGCCCCACAGGATCTGAGGATGCTGAGGTGGTGCACCCTCATGGATCGTCATGTAGTTGGGCCTATAATCAAGTAAAGTGATTCATTTTTTGACTGGTTAAGGCCCCAAATGATGATGGTTGACGACTACGCATATGTTGGTTTGGATTTCCGAGGGGATCCATATTTGGCCCTGCATAAGGATGCTCAGTGGGGTGACCGAGGTAAGAAGTACACATTTTGTTCTTTTTAATTGTTTTTGCAAGTTTTATCATATAAAATGTTTTTATGTTTGTCCAAGAACTAATCAAAAAAATCTCTTTTTAACGACACAGATGTGGGGCCATATCGATGTCCAGGAATGTCTCCTATTCAACAACGAGGAGAGGCGGCTCCAGTGGCGCAATGGGATGCTGAAGACTAAGAGGCAGTGGAGCAGAACTTGGAGGGGTTGACTGCTGACATCCCAGATATGGCTATTGGGGATATCCCTAGATGTTATTAGCGCCACACTGTGGGCGTGTCAGATTCTATAGTCAACTACTTCGTAGGGTGGCCCAGGAAGTCATGTGTTATTGTGAGCATCACCCATCATGCTATTTTGTAGAAGATATGAGCTTCACATTTTGAGATTTTGGTCCTTGGATAGAAACTTTTTGTAAATTTTTTTGATCGTTATATACATATATACGGCTTCTACCGGCTTGTCTTATGTTGTATGATGCATGTGATGTGATTGGTTTATAAATGGCCCAAATGTCGGTCTAATACATAGTTAGATAATGAATCATTCAATGTATTTAGACATCTAGGAATGTGTTGATACTCAAAATAATCAAAATAACGTTCCAAGAGTTGAATTTGTAAATATACCCATAATAAAGTAGGACTTCGAATAGTGTAGACATTACTTAGTTGTAGTACTATTAGATGTCAATCGAGTCGCACAACCAGGTGGTGGATACCGAGCAAAATAACATCAATCAATAATTCGATGACGGCGCTATATTCTACAATATTGTTGGTCGCATGGCTGAGACACACACCTCATAGAGTGATAAGTTCGTTTGTAGGGGTGTAAATTGCCCAAGCAGCAGAAGCAAGGTTTTGAGTACTATGGCTAGTACCATCAGTGAAGCCAATGTGGGGTAGTGAAGACTCCGAAATCTGGAAACCAAGAACAACGTAACATAATCGGTCGAGGGCAGAGACCAAATAACGAAAAACACATACTATAGTAACACACAAAAAGTATGGTACAATAAAATACAAGCACTCATGCACAGGTGATCTTAGGCATAGTACTTCTTTAAGTACAACCCATTTCTGGGTTCACTCAAAGGGATACCATCATAGTCCACTAACTCGTAAGCTCCTTTCTCCAAAACGCATCTAACGATATAAGGACCTCGCCACATAACTTTGAATTTTCCTGCTCCTAGCATATCCTGATATTGTTCGTAAAGGAGAACCAGATCACCTTCGGAGAAAATGCGAGGTTTGACATGTTTGTCGTATTGGGCTTTGACGCATTTCTTCTGGGCTTCTATGACTAGGGTGGCGTCATGACGATTTTCTTCTAATCACATGAGATATAACAGACGTTCTTCTTCGGCAGAAGATTTTGGGAGGAGTTCGACGACTAGTTTTAGGGAGGGTATCTCACATTCAATCGGCAGGATGGATTCTAGACCATAGACTAACTGGAATGGTGTAAACCCAGTAACAGACTTAACGGATGTTTGGTAAGACCACAATGCTGAAAACAACATCGTGTGCCAACTCATTTTGTGAATCCCTATCAGTCTTCGAAGCATGGTAATGAGGACTTTGTTAATTTCTTCGACTTGGCCGTTGGCTTGTGGGTAATAGGGTGTTGAGTTTTCATGGAGAATACCCAACTTTTGAGTGAGTTCAGACATCATGAAGTTTCTAAAGTGGATACCGTGATCAATGACGATATCCCGAGGAACACCAAAATGAGCTATGATGTAATTGAATATGAATAATGTTGCGGTCTTTCCGGTGTTGTCAAATGTCAGCATCGCCTCAGCCCATTTCGTAAAATAATCTACGGCTACAATAATGTATCCATGCCCCCTGACCGAGTGAGGGTGACATGTCATGAAATCGATACCCCATTTCACAAAAGGACCAATGGAGCCCACAGGGTGAAGAGGAGCAGGGTGTGACCGTATTTTATTGTTGTAAGTCTAGCAAACGTGGCATTTTTGGATGGAAATTATACAATCGTTAAATAAAGAAGGCATAAAATACCCTGCTCACAAGATCTTCTGCGCAGTAGCATACCCAGACATATGACCACCACAGGCTCCCGAATGGTAGTCATTTAGGTATTTCTCGGCTTCGTCAAACCTGAGTCAGCGTGGAAAAACGGAGTCAATCCCATGATGATAAAGAGTATCACCAAGGATAATATACTGACGGGCTTGGTAGTGTATTCGACGGTGGTTAGTACTAGACAAATTGGGTCGGAAAGTCTGGGTTTGGAGATATATGATGATATATCCATACCAAAGATCATCGGAACTAATCAGGAAAAGGGATTCATCAGGTAATGAATCGGTTGCTACATTTTCCATCTCAGAGTAGGGAAAGTCGCATATCAACTCGACAAACACTAAGGATGTCTTGGACTTAGCGCGTTTGAATTCTAAGTCAAACTCCTGGAGTATCAAGATCCATTTGGAGTATTTTCCCCCTAGCATTTGACATGTAAGAATGTGCTCCATAGGGTTGCAGTTAGAAATTACCGTAGTCTTGCGAGAGAGGATATAGTGCCGGAGGGAGATTGAGAATTTCCTTAACCTTCAACTGGCGAAGTGAGGAAGGAGGAGGGAGATTGAGAATTGCCTCGACCTTCAAAGGATCTACCTGGATCCCTTGACGTGAAATAATAAATCCTAGAAGTCGGCTGGATTCTACACAAAAAATGCATTTGTGAGGATTCAAGCGTATATGGTAAAACCGACATCGAAGGAAAATGGCTCTGATGTGTATTGGGTGATCTACACGGTGCATGGAATGAGCGGATAAGTCATCTAGATATGGCTACATTATGTGCTTGATATCATGGAAGGCGTAAGACATAGCGCGCTGAAAAGTTGCACCAACGTTTTTTAAACCGAAAGGAAGTTTTCGATAGGTAAAAGTGCCCCAAGGAAAAATAAAATCAGTTTTGTGTTGGTGTGCAGGAACGATATTTATTTGATTATATCCAGAGAAACCATCCATCAAAGAGAATATTTCACTTCCGGCACAATCGTCAACGATCTGGTCGACGAAGGGGGTAGGAAAGTTGTCTTTAGAACATGCTTTGTTAATATCCCTATAATCAACGCACATGTGGATTGTGCCTTCTTTCTTGTCGATCGAGACAAGATTGGAAACCCATTCAGTAAGAGCCACCGGGTAAATAAAGTCGGCTTTGAGAAGTTTCTCGACTTCAAGCTTGATAGCGGCCGCTTTACGTGGGTGGACTAGACGAAGTTGTTGCCAGACAGGTTTAGCATCTGGGTATGTCTTAATCTCATGTATCACAATGTCGGGGTCAATACCACACATTTCTTCATAGCTCCAGGTGAATACGTCATGAAATTATTTAAAAAGCGACTTGTAGGTGACAATTTCGTCAGGGGAACACAAAGCTCCGATATGCACATTTTTGACAATTCCAGGTTTTATGGATATGTCGAGGGGGATGGTGGGTGAGATATTACTTAAGTTCCTTTCGTAAAACACATCATGTGAAGACTCGGGAATGGTAGAAATGATGACAACGATCGACGAGGTCGAGATCCATTGGTAACCCTCAATGGTGTGTTGCTCTAGGAAGAGGATGGAACGATGATGTCCATCATCCCAGGGGGTGTCTTCCATAACAGACATAATCATCTCGTCCATGGGAAAGATGAAGTGGAAAGGATATGGAGATAAATCACCAAGAGAGGGGGTAGAAAGGGTTGCCGATTGAATGTCTTGATAGGTGGATTCGACTGGACTCAAAGGCATTTCGTTGTCGTAACGAAGATGACCGCCGGGGTTGGGTACCATCCATGGGTCGTGAGACACAGGGGTTTCATGAATAGAGATGGAGATCATGTTCATTGAGGCGACAGATGGATGTGGAACATTGGGTGGTGGGATTGGGAAGGTACCCATTAACGAGGAGTCTTTAATAATACCTACACCGACGTTCTCGTATCCGGGGNGGGGGGGGGGGGGTTGGCAATGAACGGTATGTTGTTTGTACACGCATCGGAGTTAAAGAAGGATAATTGGTCGATGATAATTACCTTTCCTTGACGTGTTAAATGCATGACATGAAAAAGAGTCGACACAACTACGTGCATGGAATCGATCTAGCTACAACCAAGTAGAAGGTTGTAATTGAGAGGAGTGTCAAAGAACTCCACTTCAAGTTGGACCATTTTTCTTTCTAACGTAATCGACAATGAAGGGAGGACACTGTAAGGCTTAAAACCAGAGCCATTAAAGGATTTGAGAGTGTTGTGGGATCCAGTCAAAGGAGGAGAGCCGATGGCTTTCCAGCAAGTAATAGACATGACACACGTCAAGGAACCCTTGTCGATAACTATTCGAAAAAGTTTTTGTCATAGATAATAACTTGGATTTGGAATGTGAGTTGAGGGGGTAACCTTGGAATGTGATCTTCCAAATAAAAAATTATTAAATTCGTATCTGTATGGTCGATCCCACCAATTTCTTTCAATAGTGCCTTTCGTTGTATAGGAAAACTCTGTAGGACTTCGAGGGATGACATCGTGGATGGTGCTTGGGTCAGATATTCGACAATACTATAGTTCTGGGCAGCACATGCATGGGGATTGAAAGCCAATTTTCAAACAACACCCTTTGGAGGAAGGAAAAGAACTGTATCGAGGCTCGGTTGTTCGAGATGAAGAGGACCGTTGGTAGGTGGAGTCATGGGAGAGGGTTGGACCAACAAAGGAGGTATTGCATCAACCTTCTCTTTGGAGGAAGAATAATATTTGGTTGGAGTGGTAAGTGTGATGTCATTTTTCTTTGAATCACCTGTACACATTAAGACATAGGATGTATTGGAGGAGGTAGGTTGGTCATGATTGACCAATTGGGCCTATTGTTGAGAAGGAAAAGGTTGTGACAATACGGCCGGAGTGGATGGGTTCGTGGTCCCTTGAAGGAACTTAGTAACCTTGGCTCATCATGGTCAATCCTTAGTGTAGTGATCATCACCACAGATAAGACAAGGGTATCAGGGTTTGCACTTATCTCTATCGTCAACAGGTGGTGGTTCGGTTCTCTTTGCTTGCGAATTATTTTTTAATCCTTATTCTTACCCTTTCCCTTTCTGGATTTGTTTTTACTAGCATGCGTATATTGAATAGAATTTACCTTAGAAGTCTTGCTGGTGGGAGGGGTAGGAGATGGAGCATTTTGAAAATTTGAAGAAATGGGTTTGGGGATGTTGCTAGAGGTTTGGACGAAATGAGTTTGGGCATGGAAAGTGCCAATAACACCATCGGCTATATGAGAAGCAACATGAGTAGTTGAAGTGGCGGAAGTAGAAGGACGAGGTGCATCAGGGAGTAAGTCATAAAGAGTACCCATTTCTGAGTAAACGATGTCAAGGAATTGAGCTTGACTAATGGCATGTTCTTCTGTGAAAGCTCCACCCATAGCGATGTCATGACCGATGTCATTCACGAATGATTTCATGAACCACTCTGCCATCAACTGATTGGGAAGTTCGAGTTTGATGAGATGTCATCTCTGTCACCACTCATGAATGTGATCAGAGATATGAGTGGCTTTGGTTTGTTTGAAAGAACTCAAAATCTCTGTCCCTGTTTCATAGCGGATCGGTAACTAGTAGTGGGTGAGGAAATCCATAGCAAGGTTGTTGAAGTTAGCCAAGAAACCTCATGGTAATTCTATATACCACATCACGGCGGAACCTGTGAGGGTTCGCTGAAAAAGGCATAAATGAATAGAGTCATCCATCAAGGAGTTGGATGAGCACCAAAGGTGGAAATTCATTACGTGATTGTTCAGGTCCTCTCATGGTTTACCATCGAATTTAGGGATGTCGGATGGTAGTTTGGCTGGTATGGTGGGCCACTAAGGAGAGTTATGGATCAAATCATTTAAAATCCTCGACAAATCTAAGAGGTCCAGGGTGGATAAGAAAGGTAACTATCTATTCACATGCAGGTACTAGTGACTTTGGGGAGGGAGTCTCATCGATAAACCAGTGGGACCATAAGCAGTCTACATATAATGCGAAGACCCAGGCAGATTCAGTTGTTGGTGTAGAGGCCAGTAATTCCCAGGGTTGTACCCTTGGACCAGGGTGTGGGGTTGAGCATGCGAGCCCTAGATAGGATTAGACGTACCTATATATGGTTGGCCTATACTAGGGGGTATGATGGAGTTATCTTGAGGCTGTTCCCCCCCAGTCGATTGAGGATTATGTTGTATCAGATGATTCCAATACTGGGCCAAGGATGGAGGTATGTTTTTTCCATAGGGTGGGGTCAGTGGGTGTTTCCCTCTAATCAGGGATTGTTTCCCAATTGGGATTTGTCCTGCAAGGGGGGGGTTGGGTTTGGCCTCCTTGGTGAAATTGTCCACCAACAGGAATCTGGTAACTAGGCGTGAAAGACGGGATGGTGCCACTAGGATCAATGTCTCTGATAGAGGATGGAGGAGGTCCTCTGAAAGGGAGTGGAGGAAGTGTGGGAATGAAACCGAGAATATTGTGCCCATAGGGACCACTAGGAGTTATGGATGTGATTTGCATAGGTGTGGTAATAGAAGCATTCAATGCATGATATCCAGGTGGAAGTGTTAGGGTGACTCTAGGTGAAAGTGGTGTGCCAATGGGGGCTTGTCTAGCTGCGGTAATCTTGGTGTGAGGACTCGTAGTATTTTTGTAATGGACCATTTGGAGAGGGAGAGTCAAGATGTGGTCAGCTCGTGGAGCTTATGTACCAGGAAAATAATAAGCAGTAGTAAAAGGTGTTGTGTCTGGATCAGATGTTTCAAGCAGCTCAGGTGCGATAGTGATATCAATGCCTGCTCCTGAGCTAAAGAGATCCCATCTAAAAATGCTAGTAGTACAAAAAGGATCTTGACACTCAGGTCCTATGAAAGGTCTGGTTGGTGACCCAGAAGACTGAACAACTAGATCTCCGAAACAATTCACTCGAACAATGCGCCTCTCAGAGTCGGGATGAAGTTGAAAGTCCTCTCAAGAATTGGTAATTTGGAACCATTCTAGAGAGTTATTTCTTTCCACTTGTGGAGTGGAAATGTCTTGGACTTCACTCTATTGAGGAGAGCCTTCCGGTGAGTTGGTAGGCAAGGGTTGAGAACCTTCCATAATTTCTAGGGGTAAGCCTTGAATTCTACGTGAATGACGTGGAGGGTCAATTGTGATCGAGTTAGAAACTTATGAAGAAAATTCTACGGTCAACTTGGGTGAACAAACAACATGCACTTAGTAAAAATCTAGGGAGAAAAACCAAGCAAACAAGACCTTCTAATTCCGAAGTCACTAGTTAGTGATGAAATCCAACATCGCAACGACAAGACAAGAAGGGGCTGGGCTAGGGTGGAAAAGCTACGTTAACGACATGCTTAACAAACTTACACCCTGGTACAAGCTCCCACACATAATCATGCATATACCCTCCAAGGAGCCCGAGTGAGTCTGGCCAACATCGATTCTAGGTACCGTGAAGACTTTCCCCTTCACAGTCACGTCAAGTAAGACCCTAAGAAGATAGGCTACTAAGGTTACCACCAACAACAATAATGCCTGGAGGAATAGTCAATAGTCTGATCCACATGCAAGGGTAGGGTATCTAGCCTGAAATCAGCTTGAGAGGCTTCCACTCATCATTGTGGGTATACCTTCAAGTGACCCCTGTAATACGTGCAATCTCTACACTGATATCAACAAAGCAGGATGAGTTACTCCATTAATCTTGATGCAAACTCAGGTCTGACCCTTGTGTGAGAAGGGCTTCCCAAGACAAAGTGTTGCAAATGGAATTTGACACTCCTTATCATAAGATACTATTGTGTGTTTTGTACTTTGGAGAGTGTGTCTCACTGCCTATTCCAAATCTCTAGCCTAGCTAATGTTGGTGTAAAAGAGCCCTAGAAAAAGTTACTAGTTGAATTTTAAAATTACGCAATATTATTAAAGGCTGTTGTTACTCAAAGGAGACGAAAATGAAACCGATGTTGTGTGAGACTCTGACCCAATAATGCATAAATAGGAATGAATGATACAAAACAATTTGTTCGATGAATCCTATTTATAGGAGGGAAAGAGGAGTTTCCTAGAACAATGTGAACTACGATGTATGATCTTATCTGAAATTCAAGATCAATCAACCATGAACAATGCAAATTCTCTATTCATCTATTTCAACAATTGAATGCCAATATTTTCGAATAAAAAGTTTCTTAAAAAAGAGAAAATGTCTTTAATTTTTTTTTTTAGAAACCAAACAACAGTGGTGGAACTAAGAAAAAAAAAGCAACCAATGAAAAAGAAATACCCAATCAAATACCCAAAATGATATTTCAATGAAGACAAAAATAACAAACTGACAAGACCAATCTCTTCAAATGCACATGGGTAACAATTTTCCAAGTAATAAGCAATTGAAAAGAACATAAGATCTCAACTTTCAAACCGATCACTGGCTCCCAACCAAACAAGCACTCGGATTTCAAAACCAAAGATTATATCCTTGTTAAGAAAAGGTCAAGAGGTAACAGTTGAGAAAAAATGAACAAGAAGAGATTTCAATTTGCGAATACTAATCATTAACGAGATTCGAAGTCAAGAAACAATCAATCACTGACCAAAAAGTTCTTTTCAGAGATACATACAAATCTAGGCATCTGAGGATACAAAAAACCTTGATCCAAAAAGTTTGCAAATGGGTTCGCAGGATGACAGTGGTGTACAGTGCGAGAATCAAGGATTCTCGTAGGCTAAACACATGTAGAGTGCGAGAAGTTTGCACTAAACTGAAAAATAGACTGTGAACTTAAGTGGTTCTCGCAGGCTACAAAAGGGTGAAGTGCGAGAAGGCCTGAAACGAAGTAAAATTTGGAAAACGGGAAAAACTTTTGAAGGAACTTCTAGACCCAGGGAGTCTATCAGGGTCTCCTCAAGACTCAGACATAGATGGAAATGAAAAATGGTAAGTTGAGATCAAATGGCCAAGGGCAAACCACCAAAAACCACCAAAAATGGGTTGCCTCCCCAACGGAGTCACCAATTTTGTTATCATACAAATCGGTAGGTGTGGACACTAATAGATCTCCCTAGATCCACTAGGATCTAGAAAAAAATAGGACAGGACACAACTCTTTCCCTAAGTTGTAATCATTGAATCTATTGATGAGAAGAAACAAGTGACATACCTTTGTATCGCTTCCTAGGTCTCTGTTGTTCCCGCATCACTCCGATGCTCTTATGAGGTCAATACCAAGACAACACAAACCAACCAAAGTGAAGACGATAAAGTATATTCAATTTCAACCTATGCATATGATCAAGGAGTTACGCAATAAAGTAAGAGTGACTTTATGGGAAAGGGGCATGTCATTGTATCATATTAATTGAAAGTAGAATATACAACCTGATCACCTTGATGTTGCAACCTTCCTTTCAGTGACCCTTGGTTCCAACACATACACTGGCTTTGTACTTGCATGAAGAATATCCAAAACCTCTTGATAAACCAAATAGAGCCTTCAAGCTTCTGTCCAAGCAAGGTTCTTCACACAATTCTTTCACCAATTATTCATTCAATATTGCTTAACCTTTTCCATGAGACACCTTTCAATATATAGGAGAAAGAGAGATGGTTACATGGATGAGGATTATCCCATCAAATCTAAGAAGTCAGTAAAATGACAACCATGTGAATGCCAACTCATTTTCTAGAAGATCCCCTTCTAGAACCCTTGAGACCTCTTCTCCTTTTCAATCTTAAAAACAAGTTCGCACCCTATCTATGGAGCAGCATGCAAACTGTTCACACCCTAAGTGTGGGTGGCCAGTGAGAATAAATCATTCTCACACCCTAGCACATAGGCAGCCTGCCAACTCACTTTAAAAATGTGTTTTTGGAAGAAGACAACAGTCATTTTTCTCAGGAAAAAATTCCTTGTTTGGAGCATGAATACATCATTGTTGAAACATCACCAGAGTGACCAAAATCATGTGTAACAGTAACCAACAAGTATTCCTTTGTCCACACGAGATTCAAAATTTCCCATTCTGCCATCTTCTCTTTTTATGTAGCATTTTCTTCCAAAAACTCTGAAGTGCTTCACATTTTCTAGTCTTCCTTTCCATAGCTCGTAAAGAGTTTTATCAGTGTTGTTTCTAAGCATTACTCTGTTTTGAATGTGAACTGTTGTATGCACTGCCTATGTCCAAAAAATATCTTTCAACTTTGTTATCGAACAAATCGATAGGTGCAGACACTAACAGATCTCCCTAGATCCAAAACAAAATAGGACAAGACACGCCTCTTTCCCTAAGTTGTGATCATCTAATCTACTGATGAGAAGAAATGAGTGACATACCTTTGTATATCTTCCTAGGTATCTGTTGTTCCCGCTTCGCTCCAGTGCTCTTATGAGGTCAAGACCAAGACAACACAAACCAACCAAAGTGAAGATGATAAAGTATATTCAATGTCAACCTATGCGTATGATCAACGAGTTACGCAATAAAGTAAGAGTGACTTTATGGGAAAGGGACATGCCACTGTATCATATTAATTGAAAGTAGGAGATACAACCTGATCGCCTTGATGTTGCAAGCTTCCTTTCAATGACCCTTGGGCTCAACACACACACTAGCTCTGTACTTGCATGAAGAAGATCCAAAACCTCTTGATAGACCAAATAGAGCCTTCAAGCTTCTGTTCAAGTAGGGTTCTTCACACAATTCTTTCACCAATTCTTCATTCAATCTTGCTTAACCTTTTCCATGAGAAACCTTTCAATATAT
>SNQJ01S0058470.1:70296-92817 GCA_010110895.2 Picea sitchensis | reverse complement strand
CTGTGGAGACATCATTGGCTGATTTCCCATAAAGGACATAGGATGTTGGGCATGCATCATGTTTGAAGGACTTTGGGAAGGATTACCCCATGCCAGTCCTGATGGGAGAGGCATAGTAATCTGTCCAGGGTTCCATTGACTGTGGAAAGAATTACCCCAGAACGACATTCCAGAGGAGGGAATGAATCCTTGTCCTGAGTTCCAAGGTCCTACTATATGTGCCCCCGACATAGAAATAGTACCCTGTGCCGGAGTAGACTGTCCAAAAATGGGAGTGCCCCTAGATGGGAAAGTGGTGGATGTGAAAGTGTTGTTACCAAACATCCCATTCCAAACAAACGGTGACAAACCTACCGGCATACTGTGCGTAGGTGTTCCTTGACTCCCAGCTCCAAATAAACTAGTGTGTGCAGGCTGCCCGATGGACTGTTGATGCGGACCACCAAGCAAAGGGGATGAAGGAGGAACATGACCTCCGATGTAAGGAAAAGTGTTAAAAGGGATAGGAATGCCCCCTTGTTGACCTTGCAGAGGAGCGTTGGAGCTCCCTGCCCCTAGACCCAAATTTTGTAAAGTGGAGTAAGTGAGTGCAGGACTTGTACCTAAACTAGGCATATTGTATGAGAACGGAGGGCCTGTCGCACTAGGTGTGAAGGGGGTTGTGGCCATTTCCATAGACGGGGTCAGTCCACTGTACAATGTAGTTGCGGCCAAGACCATGGTGGCTTGGACAGACGATGGTAAGTTAGGAGATGATTCTCTTGTGGTAGCAACTGTGGTGGGAATGGAAGAATTCCCACAAGAAGTAACAACGTTTGTTTCCATAGATGTGTGAGGCACTGACAGGCGTTCGCAAAATTGGATTGGTACAATAACTTGTGGCCAGGTATGAGTGGTTGGGGTTTCAACCGAGCCAAGATTGGTGGTTGATTCCTCCGAGAGTTGTTCGGGCACAATGGTTTGTAACCCAGTCGCTGCAAAAGACCCTTGTTGGTCTAGCTTCCACCTCAATGGTGGCGGGGGTGGCTCCAGTATAACCAGCGGAAGGCCCAGAAACCTTCGTGACCGGAAAAGATAGGGATCCTCCACTGTGTGAGAAGATCCGAGACATGCTAAGGTATTCTACATGTTCAAACAGTAACACACACTAAAAAAGAATCCCCTAAGAGATAAGACAAGCAATCACTAAACTATTTGGAACAACAGTTACAACAACCAACACTAGAACAACTTACCGGTGCAAGTGAAAATCGAAAACGGAAGCACCCTCTGGGTATACTCTGCAAAGCATGGCCCAATGTATGTCCTAGGTACCACGGTATACCCCCGCAGTCACCTGTGTATGTCCCTAAAAATATTGGCAACTAGGTTGCCAGCACGCGAACAGTCACCAGGCGAGTACAGTCGAAAGTTAGGTAGACCACAATGAGAAGGGTATCAAGCCCGAAACCTGTCAAGGGTATCAAGAGAAAATGGTCTGGAAGACAACTGAGGACCTCGAAAAGATTCGAGACCCACGAAGCCTCGTGGCAAATGCAAACGACAGAATCCCAAAACAAGCCCTCGATATGTGTTCTCCACTACGATTGGTCCGGCTTTGGAGGGGTTATCTCCGCTACCTTTCCGCACGCGACCTCGTGTTTATCCCCTGTGTTAGAGTGGGGTCTTGGATAACTTCCACGAAACTAGACTTAGACACTCCCTATCGCAGACTCCAATGTTTGGTTTTGAATGGCCTTGGAGAGTTTCCTCTCCAACCTAATTCAAGGCCCTAGTCTTGAACTAGTTTGTGAACCCTACAAACAAAAAGTCTAATAGATTTTAAATTAGCGTTTCTTTTATGGGTTTTCTTACGTCATGGGGTATGAAGGTGAAACTGATGATGTGTAAAGACGAAAGAAAAAATGAATGAAAAAAGCTAGAAACAAAAAGACTTTTACTAAATGCAAAATCTCAGCGACTTTTCACAAAGAAAGATTTATTTTTCTTTTCAATTTTTCTAAGATTTTATGCAGCAATCATAAAGGAATTTCGCTCGACTACGAGCTACTTATGCTCTAAATGCACTGCAAAAACTTACAAAACAAAAGACTTCTCCCTAGCTAATGATGCAGAAACACACTCTTCAAACAAAGAAGAAAATGAAAAAGAGATTTTTTTATTTTATTTAAGTGCTAATAAAGCAACCAAGGGAAAATATCAACAAGCACAAAACCAAGAAAAACAAATTCTGGCTTAAAGCGCAGATCGCAAAGAATCAGAGTAAAGACATGCAATGGCAATCAAGAAAACAAAGGCTCTTATGCTTGTCTAAAAACCATAAAACAAAATTTTTCTTTTTATATTTTCTGTCAACTATCAACCGAGAAAAAGAAGGCTAAGGGTAAGAGGACCTAACCTACTAACTGTTCAACCCTAGACTCAAACACCTGAGAGGAATACTTCTCATCAAAGGAGGGGATGACTGCCCCACCCTGATTAAAAGGTAGCCTATCAAGCACGCTACTGTCACTAAAACAACACGTGTGCAAATGCGTGCTGAGCTAAAACAGGCAGCGTGTACACGCGGGCTGACCTTGTACAGGCTGCGTGTATGTATAAATTCTAAGACAAAAATAAAAACAGGCAATCCAGACCAGGAAGAGGCCTTTGGTATTGATAACTAGGGTCTCTTGAAGGCTTGGATGATTTTTCTAACAGAAAAGAAAAAATAATGTAAGGAATAACAAAGCGAAAAAAGAAATCTGAGATAGGACTGTGAACCAGCAAGACTTAGACAGGATTCCAGAAAACCCCCTGAGAATGTATAATTCTGATAGGGAAGAGGTGGACTACATCCAAAGCTTTCTGAACTCCTACACACTACTGTTATCTCTACAGCTAGCGTTCACACGTGGGTTGTAAGAGGATAGGGCATGGGTACACGCGTGCAGGCCTTCTGCAGGCCGCGTGTACCTCTGTGTGTCCCGACAACTGTCGTCAAGCAAAAATCATGGAAAAACTGGTATGAAGTACCAGGCTCCCTGCTAGCTCAGACCTAAGAGAAAAAAGACAGGCAAAGAAAAATAGAACACCTATTCTTTAAACTACCCAAAAACTTTAAAGAAATCCAGAAACCCTAAAGAGTAAAATCCCCAGTACGGTCACCAATTCTGTTGTTGGGAAAAATACCCTACGGACTAGCAAACTAGGGTCAGACTTGCATGCAGATTTTGACCGTAAAGAAATTACTTTTTATCCTACCACCCAAAACTTAAACCCCTCTTTCACAATGCATGCATGGAAAGGAACTACTAACCTTGTTACCGACGTTCGATGTCGATCCTCCGTTGCGCTTTGATCGCTTGCTTGCGCTGCTCCTTCCAAAGATAACCTGCAATCAAGACAAACAACTATGCATGCATGCTACTTCTCTACTAGAGGGTTAGAAATTAAGCATAAATTAACCAAACCATAGATAACTCATGCATTGGGATGGGAAAAGTATTCTTTTATTATTTGAAAAATAAATCAACTTACAATCAAAGTCGACATCGGCCACCTCTCCTTCATCCTGATCCTGGGCTCCTCTTCATTTGTCCTCCAACTGATTTGCGTTAAATCTCCTTTGGCATGAAGAAAGGCTAAAGGGTTGGGACAATGGATTACACAAATGGGCAGAGTTTATTCGCTATATTTTTTCCTCCTCCAAATGGTACCCCTACCCCTTCTTTTATAGGCTAGAAGGAACTAGGGTTTTGGACAAACCCTCGACCATGCAGGGCTGGGAGTTTCAGTTAACTGACCCATAGCTTTTTGTTCTGTCGAAAACTTTACTTTTTTCGTTCTTTGTTAGGTACATGCCGATTGTAGTGAGCTAGCTAGCGTGCACACGCGTGCAGTAATGGGTTAGGGCACCTGGGCCTTGACACAAGAGGATTTCCAAAGAGTTGTTCAATAGATGTTTTGGCAATGAAGGGATATGAGTTGGCCTGATGCCAGGTAAGCATGTGTGGTGCAATTTAGGGTTATAACAATTATATGGTTCAAAATGATTAGATTTCTCTATTACTGATTCACCCCCCTTCTCAGTAATCCAACATCCTACTACTGCCAATAGTTTGGTCAGTTACTACTTTCCTTCTACGATGGCATTAAAGTATCAAAGTTTGTGGGAGGGAATTAAGGTCACTTACGTATAGCTCAGGTTATGGCAGGATAGCTAAGGTAAGGTCACTTATGCATAGATAAGGTAGAGAAGGTAGGCATGAGAGAGTATGGTCAAACCTGCCCTGTATATTGATGGCACATATGGGAGTGATGGGGAAGTACCAGCCATAAAGAGAGGTAGAGGTAGAGGTATATCCATGGTCATTTATTCCTCGATCTAGGTATAAAATTTAGTCTACATCAATTGCATTGCCGCCACCATGTTCTTAGGGGAATTTCTATTGTTATTAGGGGGATCTGAGGGGTAGTGACGCTAATTTTTCTTAGGGATTATTCTCTCTTAAGGAAATAGCCCATATCCTTAATAGTAGACTTTTGAGATGTACTATTCCTAAGTACTAGGGAGGCGAGCCAGACCAGCTATACTGGGTGAATTCCTTTGCTTTGCCTTCCTGGCCTTTAACTGCTGGCTTCACTTCCATTCTTTTGTTGGTACCAAGAAAAGGTGGCTCTCATATGAGGGAGGGAACCTGAGGTATATTTCCATGGGACATTGGGATTCCATCACTACTTGCCCACCAGTTATAACTGTCACATTCATTCCTTCACTCACCACCAGGTTTGGATTTCATAACCTCTCATAGTAGGTGTTTGGAAGGTCCTAATTTGACTCTTCACTTTCTTTCCTCAATGGAAGTCATGACCATTTAAAGGAAAATATTTGGAAGAGGTTTAGTTTAGGTTGTTTAACTGTAGGTATTCTATATCTTAGGCTAGAGTCTTTCAATTTGATAGGATGAAAACTTCAATTAGGACATCGACATTATGACTACAACGCACAGAAAACCACTTATTGCACCATCTACACATGTACTATCTTTGTTTCATAACTTATTTCCTTGACTTATTCTTTTTATACTTTAGTCCTTAGCTAGATTAGGAGAATCAATCAGTAGAAGGTTAATACTTAGGAATCATTACACCCCCATGGAGACTATCTTGTAGGATCTAGGGCCTTGCCTCATTAGGTATTCTTGTCCATTTTTTAACCCATTCTCTCATGTGTGAGTTGAGTCAGTAGAACCTTACAGTCCCTCATCAAGATCATCCTATTTATGTTCTGATAACTCATCCTCTTTGAGTTCATCTAGTTTGGGTTTACTTAGAACTAATCCTCCTCCGACTAGTTCATTTGGGACTACCCCCACTATAGTTATAGTATCTCCCATGGTTAGAACCAATGAAAACCAACCCTCATTACCTTATATGGTCAGGCTCAATCTCCTTAATTCTACCAATCTCATTAATTATTCCATCTGACCTGACCCTACTTGGCCAAACATAACAACCAAGTTACCCTATGGCATCCCCAAGTTTGAGGGATGTGTTGGAGAGGATACTTTTAATCACATTATGTTATTTCATCTTTGTTTTTCATCCAATAGTATCAAGGATGACTCGGTTAGGATTAGGTTGTTTCAATGCACTCTCATGGGTGTAGTTTCCAAGTGGTATATAGATCAACAATCAATACCCCTAGAACCTTTGAGTCCATTGCCACTGTGTTCTTGACTTTTTTCCAGTTCCCATTCCACAATGATGTAGGGATTGATATTCTCATTAAGTTTTGATAGACAACAATTACCCATATTGTTGGCATAGGGGAAGACCCAGGGTTCAACTCTAACAATGCACCAACAAGCCCTTTAGGAAACACCTGCAAAGCAGATGCAGTCTCACCCAAAGTAGAAATAGGGGCTTGCAGGACACATGTGTCTACAACCAGAGGAAATGAAAAGTGGATCCAACACAATAATAAATAGTAATCGAGTTATCCTTTATCTCTCTTAAGACTACTGTGCAAGTTATATCTAAGATCTAACACAAGGATGCAATAATAGTATAACAGAAAGAAGAATAACACAACATCAATCACACATAACAACAAGATATACATGGTTCACCCTCTCCCTAGGGATACATCCACGAAACTACATTTCTTGATATATTATGTGAAAACATACAGTTCTATCTATGCTCTTATCTTGCATATCTCTCTCTACTTCTCTCTCTCCCCTCCCTGCGCACCCAGCTACAGGGTTGATCTTCACACCCAAATGAAGATCTTACAATACATAATGCTCTACACACAACACTTCTCTCTCGCACACTACAAAATGGTATTAACAACAATGATCATCCACAACAATGATGAACTCAAAACGAACCCTTACTCACTCCTCTTGATCTTTATTTATACATTACAATGAATCTCAGACAACCTTAGGACGAAACCTAGTTGTTAAAACCCTAGATGCTAAAACTCTAGGTGTCTAAAACCCTAGGTTAACTTGACCTGTGTTTTCAGGGCTTCACCAACCTGTCTTTCCTTCTTTCCCGTGAAGTGCTCCAAAGCACTCATTGACATATTCTTCTGCTTGTTGAGTTTTCCACGATCTATATTCCTTGTTGATCTATCTTCCTCGATCTTATCATTCAATGACTCACTTTCTCTTACTTCAGTCCTTATTTTCTGCTTCATTGGCCACTTCGACCCAATCTCAGTCAATGTGTTTTCCATGTAGTTCCTACTTCGTGCTTCTTTCCTTAATCTTCGCTTCCTTCCATAACCAAGGGCCAACAAGCCCCCAACACTCACCTGTGACTCATATCGAGGCACTTCAGGCCTAAACTCTCTATTTCACTTCGACTTGAGACTGCACAGAGCAGCCTGTGCTTTCTACTATGTCCCTCTCTTCCCTGTGTAGACTGTATTTTCTATGTCTGGTACCCAGTTTCAACTTCACCTGGTACATAGAACCTCCTCCTTATGATTTTACTAAGATTTGCGAGGCAACTGGTTGTCATAGTACAACTTCAATTGTCTCCAATTCACTAAACCTTCCTTCCATTCTCCATTCAAAGTCTTCAACTGCACAGCTCCTCATTCTGTAACATGGGCCACCTCATATGGCCCAAGCCAATGTGTCCTGAACTTTCCTGAATGCTTCATGAACTTGTTGTCATATACCAATACCAGATCTCCTTTCTTAAAGGATTTCTTCTTGATATGTCTTTCATGGTAGGCCTTTTCTCGTTCCTTCTGTACCTGCTGATGAAATCATACAATAAATCTATCTTCTTCTAGTTCCACCAGCTGAGCAAGCCTCTCTTGAATAGTGCCAGTGTCATCCATGTCTGTGAATGTTGCAATTCTTAAGATGGGAACTAAGTATTCCATAGGTGTTATCACACTAAGTTTCCTTGGGTTTTTAGCCTTTAGTTTTATCTTTTCCTAAGCCTTAGATTTTAACTTTTTATTTTTTTTAATTTGACCCTTTTAAAAGTATGTTTGTTAGGGCCCCCTTGATAAATAAAGTATTGAGTCATGAATTGTGTTTTGATCCTCATTCAAATTTGGACTTAGGACCATTTTGTTCATGAGTTATCTTTGGTCCCCCTCATGACTTTTCACTAGGATCGATTCACTCCACAGATAGCTTGATTTGACAGGCCATTTTCCTCACTCATGCCCTTGTAGCCCTTCTTTGTTGTCCTTTGCTTACCTGTCCAATCATTTTTTGAAATGAAGCACTGCCCACTCATCAGGAGTTTCTGTAGCGCATTTCCCATTCATAATATTCCACCATGATTTATGATTACAATGTTGATGTCATCTCTTCCTTGTTTTTAGTGCCAGGAGTTCGTTAAAAGATGTTTTCAAGATCTTGTATTTACAAGCTCTAATAACGGTTTGTGATTTTTGAAAAACTCAAGATTGTTGCACTGTGAAAACTCCTAGCTCTGACCAGTCAACAACAGTGCTATCAGATCCGATGTTGAGGTAGATTCAGAGGCCGATATGCTTGTGAATTCTTCCTGAAATCTTGTTGAGGCTTTCAAACCGATTTTATTCCACAGGTATTCTGTGTTTTCCTCCTCTGCACATAAATTTCAAGGAGAGATAGCGCTCAAAATTTTGGTTATCTGGCCTACATAGTTGGAGGAGGAATTTCCTCATGCCATCCTATCATTTTCTTCCCTTCTTTAAAACCTATAAATATCATTACTTGCATATCTAATTTTGATACATTCGCCCACCATTTCTACTAAGCTCACAGCATCCAAGCAAGTCCCATCCTCTGCATATGCGATGTGCCACTTAGAGGTGCTAATCAACAACACTGTTTTTCCCCTGCCTCATCTGTCACTTAAATTGGGTTGTTTCTACCCAGATTCAAAGGCCAATTACAGGGTATCCTCTCATTCTCTAAGTGTTCATACCTGCACACATCCAAGTGTGGGATTTCCACAACCAGTTTATCTAGTTAGTAACCAGTCTAGTTTAAGGGAAGTTCTAGTAAAATCATATCCTTTTCCACTTGAGCCTTGACTTTAGGTACTCTTGGTTATCACCACCCCATAGCCATAAGAATATCCTACCCTAAACTATGAAGAATCATCAGATGAAGAAGTCACACAAGGGGGGTAAGGTAGTTAGAACTGAACTTGTGGATATCCATCTTTTTGAGACAAAGCCCATGGTCGGAGACATTTTTCAAAGGGTGGGATGCCTCTCTTTCTGCTAGAATATGCAAAGAGGTCATCCTGAGGTGAAAAGGTAGTTTGCCTTACATTTTGATGTCTTGAAAACCAAGGTAGGGGATCTAGAATTTGAGGTGACCGAGGCCTCTATTTCAGCTGCTACAGGAATCCCTATCACAGGTGAGAAATGGTTTAAAGCCATGGCTTTGAATGTAGCCTGTGCCAAAGATTTACTTAAGCCTGAACATCAAGCTGGTAATTTTTCTAAAGGTGTGCCAAGGAATCATTTGATTGAGTAGCTTGACAAGATATTGAGGATCATTCAGAGGTAATTTACATGTGAAGGGAGGTTCAACACATTATACTAGTACCATATAAGGCTTCTGTTACATTTTACTGGTAAAATTGAAATGAATATTCCCTACTATTTGCTAAGGAGCATAGCCAAGATGTCAAACAGAATTCAATCCAATTCTAAGGCTGTGGATACTAGCATCTTTCACTCTGGATTGATTAGAATGCTAGTTTTTGAATAACTGGGTAAGAGAGATATCTCATGGGAACATTTTGTTATTGCTTCTCAATTCAAGTTTGATATAGCAGCTACTCCTCAATCGTAGAAAGAAATCCATTTACCATACACCATTGCTGCTAAAGCAGGTACTAGCAAGAAGAGAAAGGGAAGAGTTCCTGTTCAAGATAAAATGGTCATCAAGGTCACAGAAAATGAGGAGGAAGCTTGTCATTCTCCACAGAGATATTTTTCACCCACTCCTCCACCAGATTTAGAAGAAGCCCCTTCTTCTACTAAACCTACAGTGAAGAAAGGGAATAAGCTACACTTCTCCTCATCTCCTTCAACAACCAGCATCAAGGTCAGAAATCTCTTCACAAGAGCATCAACTTCTAAACAAGTTGTTGAAGAACAATCCCTATCTAAAGTCTCTATCCTATAGAAAAAGAACGATAAGGGCCAAGGCATTGGAAATCCTATGGAGAAGAAAGAAGAAACCCCTATACAGAAGAAAAATGATAAGGGCCAAGGCATTGGAAATCCTGTGGAGAAGAAAGAAGAAACCCCTATACAGAAGAAGAAAGATAAAGGAAAAGGGATCAAAAAGCCTAATGAGATAGACAAGGTAATTCCTATGCAGTAGGAAGAGGAAACCATGAAAATGCCTGTTGATACTTTTCACGTCACTACTCCACCTGGAAGCCAGACATTCAAAAGATTAATCAGGAAACTTAGCGATGCTAGGAAGGAGGTGGCTCATTTGAAAGCATAATTCATTTCTGACTGGGTTAAGATGAAAGAACTCATGGATGGCTACAACCACACTCTTGACCTAGCAAGGTTTGAGGCAAAAAGACCTAGCCTCTCCATAGTCAACTCAAAAACCTTTATAGGCAGAAGAGATACTGTCAGTCTCATAATAGAAAGCTCAAAGCAGAGTTGCAACATTTTCAGGATGAGATGGCTCAAAGAAAATTGCAGGTATTGGTTGAAGCTGCTATTGAAAAGGAGAAACCAACAGCCAAGGAGAGCATAGCTCCATTGAAGAAGCCTGTCACTGCTAAAAGGAAGAAGCCTATTGTGCCAAAGGAAGGTCCTCCTTCTCCAAGAAAGAGTGTCAGGTTAAGTGTTGGGTTAATGAAGTCGTTGGTGAAAGGTGAGCTCCATTTTTGAAGATGGTCCCTTTTTGCGAGGATAAACTATTGATGAAACACTACCTATACCACATATACAGGATTATAGTGCTTACTGTTCATAGTTTTAGGTTTTTTACAAAGAATTAAACCCTTCGACAGTAATAATGAAGACATTTCGTAGAGCTATGGCGCTATGGAATAGTCTATTTTTGATATCCCACCAATTAGCTACCCACAATGTTGTTGAATCACTTGAGACTGATGATGCTGCTACTAACTGAGGTTGCTACCCATTCTGCGCATGTTCAATTGAAGGTGTTGCATATTATGATGGCGCTACCTAAAGTTTGACAGAACACACAAGCAGGCGCTATCGAATTTCTTTCAAAGTTAAAGTTTGCACAGAGACACACCAGAGTGGTGCTACCTAAATTTGCTACCGAATTTATGGTAGAGATGAAGTTTTCACAGAGACACACCAGAATGGCACTACCAAAATTCGCTACCTAAATTCGCTACCAAATTTCTGCCAGAGACGAAGTTTGCACAGAGACACACTAGAATGGTGCTACCTAAATTTTCGTAGAGACTGAAGTTTTCATAGAGGATACAAAGATTTTGGGCTACCTATTTGATACTTTTCTAGTTTTGAGGTTGTGCTACAGAATCACAGGAAATTGGCTGAAGGCGCTACAAGGTGCACTACTCGGAGTGATACCAAAAGGTGCTACCAACAAATAGAAAGAATCAAGGGAAGTCGACCTAGCATCTTTATAAGTAGTTGATGGTGGAGAGGATTGTAGAAACATTAGCTGGCAGCAAGATGACAACCACATGCCCTGAAGGACACATGGAAAACAAGGAGTTGCTCACCAAAGGGGGATCAAGTTATTTCAAAGATTGGTTGGATCAATCACCAAAATTTTATGATTTTATAGCATAGGTTCTTAGTCAAGTTATTATATGGAATAACTTCTTAGAGATTTTCATTTGAAGGAGGCCAGCTCGCACCTCCAGTTGTTGCCTCCCTTTTTGTTATAAATAGATAGGTGAAATGCTTCAGTAGGTTCAAATGGTTGAGCAAGGCTCCCTTATACTGTAATATTTTGATGAAGTTACTGTGAACTAGTTATGTACTTGATTTGAGACATATTGGTTAATAGAAATCAACTTCTTTTTTCTAGCTTATTTTCTTATGATGCTAAAGTGTTCATGCTTTGAATGATTCACATGAATTTTTGTGGTGATATTATCATGTATGTTTGATTATAATATTATTATGATGTTTCTTTAGTGTCCTTAAACTTTGAACTCAAGAAGATCTTGTGTTAAGAGTCTTTCTTCCGTAGGTTGTCTGCAGACCTGATGTTTACAACAACCTCTACATTCCTCTCACTAAAGTCTTCCCTCTGTTCATATTTACTCCCACTTACTAATTGAAGTTAGCCAAGACCTTGATTGCTTGTGCATGCTAGCCCTAATTTCTGAGTTGGAACATTATCATCTTGAGTCTTATCCATTTGACCCCTCAAAAACTCTTTACATTCACATATAACCTGATGGGTACTAGGCTTGCCCTCCATGCAATCCGAAGGTGATTCCTAGTGCTAACAATAGGTACAACTGCTTCTAGGCCATAAACCAACTTAAAGGGAGTTTACATTGTCAGCTTCTTGTAAGTGGTTCTATAGTCCCATATCACTGCTAGTACTCTCAAATCCCAGTCATCCTTGTTCACACTGAAAATATTCATCAGCGTTGTCTCCAAGATCTTGTTGAAATCTTCGACCATCCCATTTGCTTGTGGATGGTAAGGAGTACTCTTCTGATGGTGGAATTCAAATTCCTGATTCAAGGATTCAATGGTATTATTAATAAAATGTGTACCTTGATCGCTCATCCGGGTCTTCAAGCATCCAAACCTTGTTATAATATCATCAAATATGAATCATGCAACTATAGTTGCACTACAATCCTTAACTTCTCTTTCTTTTGCCCTTCTGGTCAAATACTCTATGTATCTTTCTCTTGTGCGCTTTCCTGGTGGTTTGATTAGTCCCACGAAATCAATGGCCCATTTCTCAAATGCCTGTAAATTTAGCTGAGGTGATAAAGGTATCTCATCTCTTCTGAAAGGTTCCCCAACTCTTTGGCATACATCGCAGGCTTTGTAGTAATCCTTAGCATCTTTTTGTAAAGTAGGCCACTAGAGGCTAGCTCTAAGAACCTTCTGCGTTGTTTCTTTTCCTGCATAGTTTCCTCCTGCGATGCCTTCTTGTGATTCTACTAGAATTAGTGGTCTCTCTGCCTCCATAACACATCTCCTCAAAATCTCATCAGGTCCCATCTTGTATAGTTGTCCAGTTATAAGTGAAAAATCCACAGCACGAACTACTAGATGTTTCTTCTGAATAATTGTATATTTGTGAGGTGCCATTCCTATAGACAGGAACTTGAATATCTTGGCGAAGGGACCATCAACCTCTCTGATGGCCAACACCTTTACATATGGTAGTGTATCCTCCAAACTAGTAGGTTCCTCTCCATTCTCTAATCTGTACAAGTGATGCGGTCCCTTCTTCATTCTCCCTGGCTTGACCACAATCTCAAAATCATATTCCTGGAATAGCAGTAGCCATATGCATATTCTTCCCCCAAACACTAGCTTGTTGACTAGGTATTTCAACATAGAGTGATAAGTGAACATATTAAAGTGTCCTCCCAACAAGTAGTGTCGAAAATTCTACAACGCGTACACCATGGCTAAACCTTCTCTTTCAGTATTAGTGTAGTTTATCTCAGCTATAGATGGCTTCCTGCTAGCAAAGGCTAACAGATGGTCAATATCTCTTGCTCCTGGTTGTGCTAACACTGTTCCTAATGCAATAGATGAGGCATCGACATGCACATGAAATTCCTTGCTCTAATCTAGGAAAACCAGAATAGGCGGAGTAACCATTTTCTGATTCAGTGTGTCGAAGCTCTACTGGCATTCTTATGTCCGTTGAAACTGAAAATATTTCTTCAAAAGCTTCTCCATGGGTGTTGAAATCTGTGCATAGCCCTTAATGAAATTAATGTAGTATCCAATATGTCCCAGTGCAGTGCACAGTTGTCTAACTGAAGTAGGGGGAAGTAGATCAACAATAATGATGATCTTGGCAGGATCTACCAGCAACCCCTTCTTACATGCAATATGCCCTATAAAAACTCCAAAGGGTGAAAAGAAGATGCACTTCTTCAGGTTCAGGGAAATATGACATTGCCTGCACTTATCCAACATTAGTATTAAACATTCAATGTGATTTTGCAATAAGCTAAAAATAGTCCAATCATCAAAATATGCTTCCAAAAATTTATGTAAAAACTCCTTGAATGCTTCGACCACCACCCTGGAAAATATGGTTGGTGCAGTATTCAATCCAAAAGGCATCATTGTATATTGGTAGGATCCCTATTATGTTGCAAATGTGGTCTTATGGCGATCTTCCTTAGCAATCCCGATATTGTGATAACCTGAAAATCCATCTGTAAAGGAATATACCTCATGTCCTCCCAGATTATCTAACACTTCGTTAGTGAATGGTGTAGGGAATGGGTCATGTAAGAATGCATCATTCAACTTCCTGAGATCTACACAGATCCTGATATCTCATGTCTTTGTATCTTAGACCACCATAGGGATAATCCATTCTGACTCTTCAATAGGTTCTATGATTCTTGCTTCCAACATTCTGTCTAATTAAATATTGACTTTCTGGTTATATTTAGGATTCAATCTGTAGGATCTCTCATTGACTGTCCTTGCATCTAGTTTCAAGGGGATATTCATCTCTCCCATGGGCCCTTTAATTCCCTTCATATCAGTGAACTTGGTTGGAAACAAGTCTTGATATTCATGCAGTAGTTATGTGATCTTATCAATAGTGGAAACATCCCAATAAGCTCCAACATTAGACAACTTAGGTCCTTCATCTGTTCCAATGTTAACTTTATTGATTTTGATTGGTTGTCTAATGAAAGGTAGTTCGACTCTTGGTCCTTCTATGTCTCTCTTTCCTTCAATTTCTGCGATGTTCACATTCCCAGGATCATCGTCTTCATCAACATTGATATTGTAACAACCTTGCAATATTTGAAGAGGTACATTCCATTCATCCTCTTCTCATTCAACAGGGAGGTTAGGTGCCTCCTCAAAGAATTTCTATCTTGCTACTGTAGATCTTGATCTACTGAGGGGTATTGAATTTCAAATAAATATGTAACTACAAAGTTATGAGTCATATTGTACCGATCTAAAGTGGTGAGGCGCAATTCTGCTTGAAGATATCAATTGATAAGTGTTGTGTCTAGAGTGTTGATGAAATTATGCACCCATTGTTCTTGAGGAATGATGCTCCAGGCCTCCCCACAACTTTTCACAAGGTCCTTCGGACAGATTTGACCTGTGTATCGAAATTTTCACCCTTCTACTTGTTCTGAAAAGCGTGTTACCATCATAGTGTGACATTGAACCCAGCCCACGATGTTATTTTTATGTGTCCCCCACCATCTTATTGGTGTTTCTTTAAAATCATCATCTAGTGCCAACAATCTATGTTGTACTGATACAATTTCTTCAAATTCTGATAAGAATATTTCTAAATGATTTAAACCATAAAATGTGGGCAGATTGCTTACTTCTATGTCAATCCAGCGAACTTCCCTGGTTAATATAGCACACCTTCATGTAGAAACTTAATACATTTTGTTCTAACAATTCTCCAATGCTTCTTCTCAGTCTGATGAGAATGCGTTGTCACTTCGCCATCTTAAATTCCCATCTGTTGTAGAATTAATGTAATCTTGTTGTCTCATTTTCAATTTATATATATTCTCTAGCTCATATGTGCGGTCTTCTTCTTTGATGGGTCTTGTGTATCTGCAACCTTCATCAGGATCCAGAGGTGCAATGACACTAAGGCCATCACCTTCAAATGTCGTTCTTATTTTCTTTAAGTCAAAAACAGTGGAATTGTTGAAAGCCCAATCAATTCTTAATAGCGCAGAATAAGGACAAATATCATCAACTATCTTAATCACCTCGAAGTCCACAAATTTCCTTACCCCGTCGATGTCGATAGGGACATGCTCTAGTCTCCCAAAGGGGCTTACTTCCTACTAGTTATCCATCCTAATCCTGATAGGGGAATAAATTAACATAGGTTTTCCCATCAGTGCCCAGGTCTGCTTCGTCATAACATTGACTTTTGATCACAAGTCGAGGACCACATAATCTATATCATAATCTCCAATCTGAGCATTAAGGTGCAGTTCCTTATTTGTCCTTCTCTTTTTGGATACTTGATGTATTGTTAGCAAAGGGTCTACCTTCCCTGGTTCATACTATCATATCAAGTGTTTTAGTTCTTGTATGGATATTTCATCCTTAATCAAATCAATGAATGTATACAAGAAACTGACAAGCCTGCTTACCTCTTTTCCTTCTCCTGGTGATGCAGACCAATCGAATGTGAAGGGCATTCCACATTCTATCACTTTTGGTTGTGCCTTTGATGAAGAAGCTTGATCTCCTCCAAACTCTCTTCTTTCCTCTTCAAATATCTTCTTTTCTTTTCTCGGATCAAACTCTTGTGTCTTCTCTGCAGCTCTTTTGACCCCTGATTCTTTTGTAGTCTTTGATGGAGTCCCCCTATCTTCTCCTATAGAAATGCCTCCTCTAGTTACAACAATGACTCTAGGATCCTCTCCATGAGGTTCTGCTGAGATTAATTGTACTTGTGGGTTTCCTCCTCGTCTCTCCTGAAGTTTGGCTAACAACACAAGACAATATTCAATAACATATTCAAATGAGTTGCAGTAGCTACAAGTGGTACAAGGGTTCTTACAGTCCCTTGCCAAGTGTTTTGGCTATGCGTAGTTATAACAAATGATCTGTCCTCTACCTCAACCCATGCCTCGTCCTCTTCCTCTTCCTATGAATCCACCATGAGGGTTGAATTTTCCTCTTCCTGGAGAGTTAAACTGCATAGTATTTCCTTCTTGTTGTACTTCGCCTTGAATTTTATATGTCTTTATTGATCTTTCATGCAAGAGGTCATAAGCCCTACATTATTTCTCATCATACCCCACATATTTATAGAATGTGAAGTAAAGGTTGGTAGGTGTCTAAACATATTTTTACATGTAATAGCATTCCCCAGGGAGATTTCTATTTCTACATACCTTGCACCAGGGGAGAGTAACCTGCTTCAAAGGGATCAGAGCTCCAAAAGCCAAGTACTCATGAAATAGGGGACAATACTCCTTGTCATGACCTTCTGATTTGCATCGGATACACCAGATGTCCTCTCTTTTATATTTTCCCTTATATTTCTTCATATCTTCGACCTGTGTAGATAAGCTAGTTAGCTGACTCAAAAGTTGACTCATACCTGAGTTGGATTCTCCCATACGGGATGATTCTAGTTTCATGGCGATCTCCAACGCCTCAGCCTGCGAAGTGATCTTCTGTTTCATCAGAGGGACTCTGATGTGTGGAAAGAGGGAAGCAATGAACCATTCTTTATTCTGTTCGTCTGGAATCTGAAAACTCAAATGTCATGTCAAGGTATTAAACCTCTGATCAAAATCCCACAAAGGTTCAACTACTCTCTACTTGATTTATTTCAGCTTTATAATTCACTGCGACTCAGACTTGGGTTTCTTGAATTCAAAAATCAATGCAGTCTTAATGTCATTCAACGGTTTAGGCTGTGTAACTCCTTGGACAAATTTTATGTAATAGTTGAGTGTGCGGTCTCTCAGGGTAGTACTAAACTGAGCTTTCTTAATAGCTTCATCAATGACATTCTTAATACTCCATACAACTTTGCATAAGAACCAATGTTGATCAGGATATTTAGATCCATCTCCCCTAAAGGTGGGTAACCTCATATCATATGCCATAGATCTTCCTAGATTTCTTGATTGAGTATGTATTGAACCACTGGTAACAGTGCTCTGAGTGCTCTCATAAATCTGACTACTTTGGTTACGTAATGCTGCTAAAACAACAAGAGGAGTAATAGTATTTACTTCGACAATTGGCGTAGTTATTGAAGTTTTTGACTCTTCTCGATGAGGTTATTCAATCTTCCCTTCCTCTGCCCTAGCGGACTCTGAATGTTCCTCGTTCACCAACTCTTCTTCTTATCCACTGTAGAACCCTTCATCTTGTACTAGTGGCTCGTGGATCTACTCAAAATGGTTTACCAAAGGAACCTCTCTAAAGGTTCTCCCACTCTGTGTGTGTTTGAACTTTGTGTCGATGTCATTGTATGAGTTCTTGAACATTAGTTTTTTCAATCTGGCCAATTACCACATCTTTAAGATGTTCTTCTCATACAATAGCATCTTGATCTTCGACTTCAAAAATTGTAAAAAAATTCCTCTAGGTCCCTTAAAGAAATATCTCTCTTCTTAGATATATGACTCTACTCTATCAATAACAAACTCGGTAATGTACCCTCCAATGGTGCTATCAAACCAGTGATCTACTGCTCTGGATATGACGTTATCAAATCCCTTTACCTTCTTGATCAATGCCAACTTCCAAGCCACAAGTGGTCTAGATATTATTTCAAACTGGGTATCTTCTAATCTGGCTAGCCACTCATATAGCTATTTATGAATTCCTCCAAAGAAAATCTCATGTATATCAGTAAATATATACCTTCCCAACCAATCCTCTGTGCTAATATTAGGGTTCTTATTCTGAGCTTTGGCGAAGTCTCTCTCTTGTTCTTCTATCCACTATTGAATCTATGTCTTCGATGGAAACCACCTTCACATTACCTCAAGAACATCCTGGTCCCAACAACAAAACCATTTGTTGGCACAGGGGCAGACCTAGGGTTCAACTCTAACAATGCACCAACAAGCTCTAGCTACTGGCCCTTTCAGAAACACCTACAAATCATATGCAATCTCACCCGAAGTAGTAATAGGGGGTTGCAGGACACAAGTTTCTACAACCAGAAGAAAATGCAATGTGGATCCAACACAATGATACACAACAATCTAGTTATCCTTTATCTCGCTTAATCCTACTGCACAAGTTATATCTTAGATCTAAAACAAGGATGCAATAACAGTATAACATAAAGAATAAGAACACAACATCAATCATATAGAACAACAATATATACATGGTTCACCATCTCTCTAGGGCTACATCCACAGAACTGTGTTTCTTGATATATTATGTGAAAACATGCAGTTCTATCTGTGCTCTTAGCTTGCAGATATCTCTCTCCTTCTCTCTCTCCCCTCCTTGTGCACCCAGCTGCAGGGTTGATCTTCGCACCCATCTTAAGATCTTACAATATAGAATGCTCTCACAAAAAACACTTCTCTCTCGCACACTACACAATAGTATTAACAACAATGATCATCCACAACAATGACGAACTCAGAACGAACCCTTCCTTACTCCTATTGATCTTTATTTATACATTACAATGACTCTCAGACAACCTTGGGCTGAAACCTAGGTGTCAAAAACCTAGATGATAAAACCATAGGTGTCTAAACCCCTAGGTTGACTTGACCCGTGTTTTCAGGGCTTTGCCAGCCTGTCTTTCCTTCTTTCCTACGAAGTGCTCCAAAGCACTCATTGACATCTTCTTCCACTTGCCTAGTTGTCCATGATCAATATTCCTTGTTGATTTGTCTTCCTCGATCTTATCGTTCAACGGCTCCCTTTCTCTTACTTCACTCCTTCTTTTCTTCTTCTTTGGCCACTTCGACCCAATCTCAGTGAATGTGTTTTCCATGCAGTTCATACTTCACTCTTCTTTCCTTAATCTTTGCTTCCTTCCATAACCAAGGGCCAACACATATCATTGATCACATTCATGAATGGTGTATACGATGAAGCTTATGAAAAGATAATATTAATGGCCAATTCCTTCTAGACTGATTTCGAAAGTATTGAATTCCACCAATAGCAAAGGATGTTCCCATGACCGTGCCTCGAACTGAGGTGGAAACCATCCAAAAAGCACAACAATATTACTTTATTTATGCCCAGTTAGGGTATTTTTAACCATTCTCCCTGATGGACCTCACTCTCCCCAAGGTGACTTATTACATTTGGGGCATGTCATGCAGCGGATGGTGTTATTGGGTCTATTTCATAGAACCATTTGCATATGTATCCCCCTAGAACCAATGCGTACGGTATTCCATGGTGGATCTAGCCTTCCTTATGCCCCACCTCTTGTATGGTGTCTCCTGATGCCTTATAGTTATCCTAATAATCCACAGGACACATCACATGCCATATCTCAAGTAGGCTCTAGCACTTCTTATACAGGCCCTCCTATGCATCAACATGTGCAAGGTCATCCTCATTAGGTCATGATCCCTATCCTTCTATTTTTCTATACTATTTTTCTGAGAATGATCAACCTAGCCCCAAACATCCCCCCTATCTTCGCCAAATGGTGAAAATGAATGGATCACTCCACCTTAAGTCACCACCATAATAGAGGGTAGGTAAGTAGCTCCAACAATCTTTTATGGGGCTTGGGAGTAACCAACCTAACCAACCTTAAGGGGAAGGGAAAGGAGAATAACTCCAAGCTAGCCGTTAGGGGTATTGGAGTAACTATCCTTTCCACATCCTTCCTTATACTTAATAGAGGTAAGGGGAAGCACTCTAACTATCCTTTAGGGGTAGGAGAGAGGCACTACCCTTCTTCCAACCTTAAGAGGGGGCAAGGTCAAACAACTCAACCTAGCCAATTGGGGCATTTGAGTTACCAAAATTTAAGCCTTTAGGTAGGGGAATATGACTGATACTCCAACACGCCTAACGGGGCCTAAGAGCCACTATCATTCCATCCTTATTATCGTCAGGTTCCTCATCGAATATTTCCGTTGAACTGAGTTTTCGGTATGGGGGGAGTTATATTTTATATTATTATACGTTAACACACCTTATTCCAAAATCCACCTCATGTATTACACCGATTGACTTAGGTTAGCCAGGAAGAAAGCCAGACGATATAGATAGGGAAGAAAGCATATAGAGAAGAGAGATAGGAAAGATATTTGGGAGCAAGGGAGCAGGAGAAAGAGCAGGGGAGAAGGTGAGCAGTAGAGCAGTTAAGTCAGAGAGCAAGGTCCAGTCCTTTTCCAACCCCGAGAAAGAAAATACATCAAGGTTAGCGGGTTGGGTCATTGCAGGTGTGGGTGTCGGTGCTAGTGTAGGAAGCAACTAACTATACGAACACAAGGCGAAGTCATGTAACATATTCTAATAAGGGATTTTTACTTCCTCTAAATCTCACTTCCACTGCAATGACTACGATTACGACTACGACAAACAAGGATAAAGAGAGGTTTGGTAGGAAAATGCAGAGGTGTCAAATGCGGAGAATCAATCTATCCTTTCTTTCCCATGAAAGAACAAAGTGTGGCGCTTTCCTTTGCCTCCTACCTAAGAGAAATAAATCCTTCCTTTTATACGATTCAATTCCCTTTCAGTCCAGTTAATCAATACCTCATGTGCGAGGTATCATTCCTTTACCAAAGAAATAAAATCTCATTAGTTATATTGGTACTTTCCCAAGAGGGAGGATGTCTGTTGAGCTACGCGAGCCCCCTGAGAGTGAAATGCACACTACTTTACCGCTCTCAATTTGACTATCTTTGTTAGCACCTCTACAAGCAAGGAAAGAAGCAGATCTATGTTCCTTACTCTATAGAGAATACCGCACAACCAGACTTTTTGGACTAGACCCTGGTATATTTTAAGTAGTGTGATTGGGTCAATACCGGATTAGGAAAATATCCATAACTGGCACTTTAAAATAAAGGAAATAAATGTAACTCTTGCCCGTGTATTGGGGGTAATTTATCTAGAGGAAAGAGGTAGGTAGGGATATAACAACAACTCTTTCTATTGGTGTGGGAAATTAATATATCCTCTCTTGATGGAGAGAGTTGTTATGAATGAATGGCCTTCCTTGAGTCATCCTTCCTCTCACATTGGTCGAGCTAGTTCCTTCTTCACCCTCATTCTTAGGGAGTAATCTTTTTCATTTTACCAAAGAATAATCTCAACGAGGAAGATGTAGACTTCAACAAGGTTCCTATTCTAGTGCATGAGACACTAGCTCTCATGCCCGTGCGACTGAGGAAAATAAAGGAACAAGCCACCAAGCCTCCACCAAGCCCATTTGCAGAGAGAGGACAACTGTCTAGACTATTCTTAAAGATCATGAGCATAAGATAAGTGAGAATACACACCATAACACAAGAATGGTCCAATAGGTTAGAATTCTCATACTAATAAGAACCAAGAGAATTGAGAGAGGATATAATAGTCCCAAGACCAACAACAACTCTGTCGAAGTCTAAACACACTATATAATTAATAGTCTCTTGATTAACATAGAAAGATAGCTTAGAATGCAAAAAATGGAACCTAAAAAGAGAACCCTTTGCTTGAATGCAATAACTCTATTTATAGTTTTAGTTCATGTCTCTTGGCCTTCCAACTCCCTGAATATTGAGCCATCCTCGATGACTCCTAATCCACCCTAGATGACTCTTAAGCTTCTATTTCTTAACTTATTACGAAATTCGACTTATTTTCACTTTTCCTATTTAAACAATTGTGAGAATTACTACTTTATGAAATCAATAAATTCCAATATTGCTTAAACAAGTGAGGATTCATTAAACATTATTTACCTAGTGTCATACACTTCAATCACTTGGATTCCCATATTTCACTTTTTCTTGCATGTTTTTAGCGGCAGTCGATGGGAGATTATCCTCTCTGAACCTGGCCTTATGTATAGAATATTTACGTAATGACAGCTCGCCCTATCCTGGTGAATTCTCAATCAATAAACTGGCCTTATCTGTTGTCTTGGGAAACTGATTGTGTAAGAGAAATGTTCCACCCAACCATAGGCACTCTATCCAACATATAGTCTTTCTACTAAGAGACCACCCCCGAGTTGAGCAATTCTTTCCATAGGAAAGGGAACTCTACAGGCTCTCTGTTAGCTCAGATTACTTCTTGAAATCCCTAGTTTTCCAATAACACAAAGTTCCCTTCGATTATCTATCTCTCAGCACATGAATGTCGGCTTCCTATGCACCTTAAATTTAGGGTTC
>SNQJ01S0058470.1:27229-46219 GCA_010110895.2 Picea sitchensis | reverse complement strand
GAACCCTAAATTTAAGGTGCATAGGAAGCCGACATTCATGTGCTGAGAGATAGATAATCGAAGGGAACTTTGTGTTATTGGAAAACTAGGGATTTCAAGAAGTAATCTGAGCTAACAGAGAGCCTGTAGAGTTCCCTTTCCTATGGAAAGAATTGCTCAACTCGGGGGTGGTCTCTTAGTAGAAAGACTATATGTTGGATAGAGTGCCTATGGTTGGGTGGAACATTTCTCTTACACAATCAGTTTCCCAAGACAACAGATAAGGCCAGTTTATTGATTGAGAATTCACCAGGATAGGGCGAGCTGTCATTACGTAAATATTCTATACATAAGGCCAGGTTCAGAGAGGATAATCTCCCATCGACTGCCGCTAAAAACATGCAAGAAAAAGTGAAATATGGGAATCCAAGTGATTGAAGTGTATGACACTAGGTAAATAATGTTTAATGAATCCTCACTTGTTTAAGCAATATTGGAATTTATTGATTTCATAAAGTAGTAATTCTCACAATTGTTTAAATAGGAAAAGTGAAAATAAGTCGAATTTTGTAATAAGTTAAGAACTAGAAGCTTAAGAGTCATCTAGGGTGGATTAGGAGTCATCGAGGATGGCTCAATATTCAGGGAGTTGGAAGGCCAAGAGACATGAACTAAAACTATAAATAGATTTATTGCATTCAAGCAAAGGGTTCTCTTTTTAGGTTCCATTTTTTGCATTGTAAGCTATCTTTCTATGTTAATCAAGAGACTATTAATTATATAGTGTGTTTAGACCTCGACAGAGTTTTTCTTGGTCTTGGGACTATTATATCCTCTCTCAATTCTCTTGGCTCTTATTAGTATGAGAATTCTAACCTATTGGACCATTCTTGTGTTATGGTGTGTATTCTCACTTATCTTATGCTCATGATCTTTAAGAATAGTCCAGACGGTTGTCCTCTCTCTGCAAATGGGCTTGGTGGAGGCTTGGTGGCTTGTTCCTTTATTTTCCTCAATTGCACTGGCATGAGAGCTAGTGGCTCATGCACTAGAATAGGAACCTCGTTGAAGTCTACATCTTCCTTGTTGAGATTATTCTTTGGTAAAATGAAAAAGATTACTCCCTAAGAATGAGGGTGAAGAAGGAACTAGCTCGACCAATGTGAGAGGAAGGATGACTCAAGGAAGGCCATTCATTCGTAACAACTCTCTCCATCAAGAGAGGATATATTAATTTCCCACCCCAATAGAAAGAGTTGTTGTTATATCCCTACCTACCTCTCCCCTCTAGATAAATTACCCCCAATACACGGGCAAGAGTTACATTTATTTCCTTTATTTTAAAGTGCCAGTTACAGATATTTGCCTAATCTGGTATTGACCCAATCACACTATTTAAAATATGCCAGGGTCTAGTCCAGAAAGTCTGGTTGTGCGGTATTCTCTATAGAGTGAGGAACATAGATCTGCTTCTTTCCTTGCTTGTAGAGGTGCTAACAAAGATAGTCAAATTGAGAGTGGTAAAGTAGTGTGCATTTCACTCTAGAGGGGCTCATGTAGCTCAACATACATCCTCCCTCTTGGGAAAGTACCAATATAACTAATGAGATTTTATTTCTTTGGTAAAGGAATGATACCTCACACATGAAGTATTGATTAATTGGACTGAAAGGGAATTGAATCGTATAAAAGAAAGGATTTCTTTCTCTTAGGTAGGAGGCAAAGGAAAGCGCCACACTTTGTTCTTTCATGGGAAAGAAAGGATAGATCGATTCTCTGCATTCACCACCTTCGCATTTTCCTACCAAACCTCTCTTTATCCTTCTTTGTCGTTGTCGTAATCGTAGTCATTGCAGTGGAAGTGAGATTTAGAGGAAGTACAAATCCCTTATTAGAATATGTTACATGACTTCACCTTGTGTTCGTATAGTTAGTTGCTTCCTACACTAGCACCAACACCCACACCTGCAATGACCTAACCCGCTAACCTTGATGTCTTTTCTTTCTCGGGGTTGGAAAAGGACTGGGCCCAGTACCCACACCCGCTAAGCCTGCCCTCCTGATCCCTTTCTCTCTGACTTAACTGCTCTACTTCTCACCTTCTCCCCTGCTCTTTCTCCTGCTCCCTTGCTCCCAAATATCTTGCCTATCTCTCTTCCTTATATGATTTCTTCCCTATCTATATTGTCTGGCTTTCTTCCTGGCTAACCTGAGTCAATCGGTATAATATGTGAGGTGGATTTTGGAATAAGGTGTGTTAACGTATAATAATATAAAATATAACTCCCCCCATACCGAAAACTCAGGTCAACAAAAATATTCGATGAGGAACCTGACGATAATAAGGATGGAATGATAGTGGCTCTTAGGCCCCATTAGGCATGTTTGAGTATCAGTCATATTCCCCTACCTAAAGGCTTAAATTTTGGTAACTCAAATGCCCCAACTGGCTAGATTGAGTTGCTTGACCTTGCCCTCTCTTAAGGTTGGAAGAAGGGTAGTGCCTCTCTCCTGCCCCTAAAGGATAGTTAGAGTGCTTCCCCTTACCTCTATTAAGTATAAGGAAGGATGTGGAAAGGATAGCTACTCCAATACCCCTAACGGCTAGCTTGGAGTTATTCTCCTTTCCCTTCCCCTTAAGGTTGGTCAGGTTGGTTACTCCCAAGCCCCCTAAAAGCTTGTTGGAGCTACTTACCTGCCCTCTATTATGGTGGTGGCTTAAGGTGGAGTGATCCATTCATTTTCACCATTTGGCGAAGATAGGGGGGATGTTTGGGGCTAGGCTGATCATTCTCAAAAAAATAGTATAGAAAAATAGAAGGATAGGGATCATGACCTAATGAGGATGACCTTGCACATGTTGATGCATAGGAGGGCCTGTATAAGAAGTGTTAGAGCCTACTTGAGATATGGCATGTGACGTGTCCTGTGGATGATTAGGATAACTATAAGGCATCAGGAGACACCGTACAAGAGGTGGGGCATAAGGAAGTCTAGATCCACCATGGAATACCATACACATTGGTTCTAGGGTGATACATATACAAATAGTTCTATGAAATAGACCCAATAACACCATCCGCTGCATGACATGCCCCAAATGTAATAAGTCACCTTGGGGAGAGTGAGGTCCATCAGGGAGAATGGTTAAAAATACCCTAACTGGGCATAAATAAAGTAATATTATTGTGCTTTTTGGATGGTTTCCACCTCAGTTCGAGGCACGGTCATGGGCACATCCTTTGCTATTGGTGGAAGTCAATACTTTCGAAATCAGTCTAGAAGGAATTGGCCATTAATATTATCTTTTCATAAGCCTCATCGTATACACCATTCATGAATGTGATCAATGATATGTGTTGGCCCTTGGTTATGGAAGGAAGCAAAGATTAAGGAAAGAATCACGAAGTACGAACTGCGTGGAAAACACATTGACTGAGATTGGGTCGAAGTGGCCAAAGAAGAAGAAAAGAAGGAGCGAAGTAAGAGAAAGGGAGTCATTGAACGATAAGATCGAGGAAGACAGATCAACAAGGAATATTGATCATGGACAACTAGGAAAGTGGAAGAAGATTTCAACGAGTTCTTTGGAGCACTTCGCAGGAAAGAAGGAAAGACAAGTTGGTGAAGCCCTGAAAACATGGGTCAAGTCAACCTAGGGTTTTAGACACCTATGGTTTTATCATCTAGGGTTTTGACACCTAGGTTTCGTCCCAAGGTTGTCTGAGAGTCATTGTAATGTATAAATAAAGATCAAGAGGAGTGAGGAAGGGTTTGTTCTGAGTTCATCATTGTTGTGGATGATCATTGTTGTTAATACCATTGTGTAGTGTGCGAGAGAGAATTGTTTTGTGTGAGAGCATTCTGTATTGTAATATATTCAGCTGGGTGCGAAGATCAACCCTCAAGCTAGGTGCACAAGGAGGGGAGAGAGAGAAGGAGAGAGATATCTGCAAGCTAAGAGCGCAGATAGAACTGCATGTTTTCACATAATATATCAAGAAACACAGTTCTCTGGACATAGCCCTAGGGAGAGGGTGAACCATGTATATCTTGTTGTTCTATGTGATTGATGTTGTGTTCTTCTTCTTTATGTTATACTGTTATTGCATCCTTGTTTTAGATCTGAGATATAACTTGTGCAGTAGGATTAAGCGAGATAAAGGATAACTAGATTGTTGTGTATCATTGTGTTGGATCCACTTTGCATTTCCTCTGGTTGTAGACACTTGTGTCCTGCAACCCCCTATTGCTACTTCGGGTGAGACTGCATATGCTTTGCAGGTGTTTCCGAAAGGGCCGGTAGGTAGGGCTTGTTGGTGCATTGTTAGAGTTGAACCCTAGGTTTGCCCCTGTGCCAAAAAATGGTTTTGTTGTCAGGACCAGGATGTTCTTGAGGTAATGTCAAGGTGGTTTCCATCGAAGACATAGATTCAATAGTGAATAGAAGAACAAGAGAGAGAGTTCACCGAAGCTCAGAATAAGAACCCTAATATTAGCACAGAGGATTGGTTGAGAAGGTATATATTTACTAATATACATGAGATTTTCTTTGGAGGAATTCATAAATATCTATATGAGTGGCTAGCCAGATTAGCAGATACCCAGTTTGAAATAATATCTAGACCACTTGTGGCTTAGAAGTTGGCGTTGATCAAGAAGGTAAAGGGATTTGATAACATTGTATCCAAAGAGGTAGATCACTGGTTTGATAGCACCATTGGAGGGTACATTACCGAGTTTGTTATTGACAGAGTAGAGTCATATATCCAAGAAGAGAGGTATTTCTTTAAGGGACCTAGAGGAAATTTTTTACAATTTTTGAAGTTGAAGATCAAGATGCTATTGCATGAGAAGAACTTCTTGAAGATACGGTAATTGGCCAGATTGAAAAAACTAATGTTCAAGAACTCATACAATGACATCAACACAGAGTTCGGACACACACACAGTGGGAGAACCTTCAGAGAGGTTCCTTTGGTAAACCATTTTGAGTAGAGCCATGAGCCACTAACACAAGATGAAGGGTTCTACAGTGGATAAGAAGAAGAGTTGGTGAATGAGGAACATTCAAAGTCTGCTAGGGCAGAGGAAGGGAAGACTAAATAACCTCATCCCGAAGAGTCAGAAACTTCAATAACTACACCAACTATCGAAGTAAATACTATTACTCCTCTTGTTTTTTTAGCAACATTACGTAACCAGAGTAGTCAGATTTATGAGAGCACTCAGAGCACTGTTACCAGTGGTTCAATACATACTCAATCAAGAAATCTAGGAAGATCTATGGTAGATGAGATGACGTTACCCACCTTTAGGGGAGATGGATCTAAATATCCTGATCAATATTGGTTCTTATGCAAAGTTGTATGGAGTATTAAGAATGTCACTGATGAAGTTGTTAAGAGAGCTCAGTTTAGTACTACCCTGAGAGACCGCACACTCAGCTGTTACATAAAATTTGTCCAAGGAGGTACACAGCCTAAACCGTTGAATGACATTAATACTGCATTGATTGTCGAATTCAAGAAACCCAAGTCAGAGTCGTAGTGAATTATAAAGCTGAAATAAATCAAGTAGAGAGTAGTTGAAGCTTTGTGGGAGTTTGATCAGAGGTTTAAGACCTTGACATGCCATTTGAGTTTTCAGATTCTAGACAAACAGAATAAAGAATGGTTCATTGCTTCCCTCTTTCCACACATCAGAGTCCCTCTGATGCAACAGAAGATCACTTCGCAGGTTGAGGCATTGCAGATCACCATGAAACTAGAATCACCCCGTATGGGAGAATCCAACTTAGGTATGAGTCAAATTTTGAGTCAGCTAACTGGCTTATCTATACAGGTCGAAGATATGAAGAAAGATAAGGGAAAATATAAAACAGAGGACATATGGTGTATCCGATGCAAATCAGAAGGTCGTGGCAAGGAGCATTGTCCCCTATTTCATGAGTACTTGGCTTTTGGAGTTCTGATCCCTTTGAAGCAGGTTACTCTCCCCTGGTGCGAGGTATGTAGAAATAGAAATCTCCCTTGGGAATGCTATTACATGAAAAAATATGTCCAGACACCTACCAACCTTTACTTCACATTCTGTAAATATGTGGGGTATGATGAGAAATAATGTAGGGCTTATGACCTCTTGCATGAAAGATCAAGAAAGACATATAAACTTCAAGGCGAAGTACAACAAGAAGGAAATACTACGCAGTTTAACTCTCCAGGAAGAGGAAAATTCAACCCTCATGGTGGATTCATAGGAAGAGGAAGAGGAAAAGGCATGGGTTGAGGTAGAAGACAGATCATTTGTTATAACTACGCATAGCCAGAACACTTGGCAAGGGACTGTCAGAACCCTTGTACCACTTGTAGCTACTGCAACTCATTTGAATATGTTATTGAATATTGTCTTGTGTTGTTAGCCAAAATTCAGGAGAGACGAGGAGGAAACCCACAAGTACAATTAATCTCAGCAGAACCTCGTGGAGAGGATCCTAGAGTCATTGTTGTAACTAGAGGAGGTGTTTCTATAGGATAAGATAGGGTGATTCCATCAAATACTACAGAAGAATCATGGGTCAGAAGAGTTGCAGAGAAGACATAAGAGTTTGATCCAAGAAAAGAAAAGAAGATATTTGAAGAGGCAAGAAGAGAGTTTGGAGGAGATCAGGCTTCTTCATCAAAGGCACAACCAAAAGTGATAGAATGTGGAATGCCCTTGGCATTCGATCGGTCTGCATCACCAGGAGAAGGAAAAGAGTTAAGCAGGCTTGTCAGTTTCTTGTATACGTTCATTGATTTGATTAAGGATGAAAGATCCATACAAGAACTAAAACACTTGATATGACAATATGAACCAGGGAAGGTAGACCCTTTGCTAAATAGAGAAATACATCAAGTATCCAAAAAGAGAAGGACAAATAAGGAACTGCACCTTAATGCTCAGATTGGAGATTATGATATAGATTATGTGGTCCTCGACTTGGGATCAAAATTCAATGTTATGACGAAGTAGACCTGGGCACTGATGGGAAAACCGAAGTTAATTTATTCCCCTATCAGGCTTAGGATGGCTAACCAACAGGGAGTAAGCCCCTTTGGTAGACTGGAGCATGTCCCTATCGACATCGACGGGGTAAGGACATTTGTGGACTTCGAGGTGATTAAGATAGTTGATGATAGTTGTCCTTATTTTGCGCTATTAGGAATTGATTGGGATTTCAACAATTCCACTGTTTTTGACTTAAAGAAAATAAGAATGACATTTGAAGGTGATGGCCTTAGTGTCATTGCACCTCTGGATCCTAATGAAGGTCGTAGATACACAAGACCCATCAGATAAGAAGACCGCACATATGAGCTAGAGAATATGTATAAATTGAAAACGAGACAACAAGATTACATTAATCCTACAATAGATGGGAATTTAAGCTGGCGAAGTGACAATGCATTCTCATCAGACTGAGAAGAAGCACTAGAGAATTGTTAGAACAAAATGTATTCAGTTTCTGCACGAAGGTGTGCCAGATTAACCAGGGAAGTTCGCTGGATTGACACATAAGTAAGCAATCTGCCCACATTTTATGGTTTAAATCATTTAGAAATATTATTATCAGAATTTGAAGAAATTGTATCAGTACAACATAGATTGTTGGCACTAGATGATGATTTTAAAGAAACACCAACAAGATGGTGGGGGACACATAAAAATAACATCATGGACTGGGTTCAATGTCACACTATGATGGCAGCGTGCTTTTCAAAACAAGTAGAAGGGTACAAATTTCTTTAAACAGGTCAAATCTGTCCGAAGGACCTTGTGAAAAGTTGTGGGGAGGCCTGGAGCATCATTCCTCAAGAACAGTGGGTGCATAAGTTCATCAACACTCTGGACACAACACATATCAATTGGTATCTTCAAGCAGAACTGCACCTCACCACTTTAGATTGGTATGATATGACTCATAACTTTGTAGTTACATTTTTATTTGAAATTCAATACCCCTCAGTAGATCAAGCTCTATAGTAGTAAGATAGAAAGTCTTTGAGGAGGCACCTAACCTCCTTGTTGAGTGAGAAGAGGATGAATGGAATGTACCTCTTCAGATATTGCAAGGTTGTTACAATATCAATGATGATGAAGACGATGATCCTGGGAATGTGAACATCGCAGAAACTGAAGGACAGAGAGACATAGAAGGACCAGGAGTTGAACTACCTTTCATTGGACAACCGATCAAAATCAATAAAGTTAACATTGGAACAGATGAAGCACCTAAGTTGTCTAACGTTGGATCTTATTGGGATGTTTCCACTATTGATAAGATCACATAACTACTGCATGAATATCAGGACTTGTTTCCAACCAAGTTCACTGATATGAAGGGAATTAAAGGGCCCATGGGAGAGATGAAGATCCCCTTGAAACTAGATGCAAGGCCAGTCAATGAGAGATCCTGTAGATTGAATCCTAAATATAACCAGAAAGTCAATATTTAATTAGACAGAATGTTGGAAGCAAGAATCATAGAACCTATTGAAGAGTCAGAATGGATTATCCCTATGGTGGTCTAAGATACAAAGACATGAGATATCAGGATCTGTGTAGATCTCAGGAAGCTGAATGATGCATTCTTACATGACCCATTCCCTACACCATTCACTAATGAAGTGTTAGATAATGTGGGAGGATAGTAGGTATATTCCTTTACAGATGGATTTTCAGGTTATCACAATATCAGGATTGCTAAGGAAGATCGCCATAAGACCACATTTGCAACATAATGGGGATCCTACCAATATACAATGATTCCTTTTGGATTGAATACTGCACCAACCATATTTTCCAGGGTGGTGGTCGAAGCATTTAAGGAGTTTTTACATAAATTTTTGGAAGCATATTTTGATGATTGGATTATTTTTAGCTTATTGCAAAATCACATTGAATGTTTAATACTAATGTAGGATAAGTGCAGGCAATGTCATATTTCCCTGAACCTGAAGAATTACATCTTCTTTTCACCCTTTGGAGTTTTTATAGGGCATATTGTGTGTAAGCAGGGGTTGCTGGTAGATCCTGCCAAGATCGTCATTATTGTTGATCTACTTCCCCCTACTTCAATTAGACAACTGTGCACTGCACTGGGACATACTGGATACTACATAAATTTCATTAAGGGCTATGTACAGATTACAACACCCATGGAGAAGCTTTTGAAGAAATATTTTCAGTTCCAACGGACATAAGAATGCCAGCAGAGCTTCGACACACTGAATCAGAAAATGGTTACTGCGCCTATTCTGATTTTCCTAGATTGGAGCAAGGAATTTCATGTGCATGTCGATGCCTCATCTATTGCATTAGGAACAGTGTTAACACAACCAGGAGCAAGAGATATTGACCGTCTGTTAGCCTTTGCTAGCAGGAAGCTATCTATAGCTGAGATAAACTACACTACTATTGAAAGAGAAGGTTTAGCCATGGTGTACGCGCTACAAATTTTTTGACACTACTTGTTGGGAGGACACTTTAAGATGTTCACTTATCACTCTATGTTGAAATACCTAGTCAACAAGCTAGTGTTGGGGGGAATAATATGCATATGGCTAGTGCTATTCCAGGAATATGATTTTGATATTGTGGTCAAGCCAGGGAGAATGAAGAAGGGATCGGATCCCTTGTCCAAATTAGAGAATGGAGAGGAACCTACTAGTTTGGAGGATACACTACCATATGTACAGGTGTTGTCCATTAGAGAGTTTGATGGTCACTTCGCCAAGATATTCAAGTTCCTATCTATAGGAATGGCACCTCACGAATATACAATTATTCAGAAGAAACAACTGGTAGTTCGTGCTGCGGATTTTTCACTTGTAATTGGACAACTATACAAGATGGGACCTGATGATATTTTGAGGAGATGTGTTATGGAGGCAGAGAGACCACTAATTCTAGCATAAGCACAAGAAGGCATCGCAGGAGGACACTACGCAGAAAAAGAAACAACGCAGAAGGTTCTTAGAGCTAGCCTCTAGTGGCCTACTTTACACAAAGATGCTAAGGATTACTACAAAGCCTGTGATGTATGCCAAAGAGTTGGGGAACCTTTCAGAAGAGATGAGATACCTTTATCACCTCAGTTGAATTTACAGGCATTTGAGAAATGGGCCATTGATTTCGTGGGACTAATCAAACCACCAGGAAAGCGCACAGGAGCCAGATACATCATCATTGCGATAGAGTGTTTGACCAGATGGGTAAAACAAAGAGAAGTTAAGGACTATAGTGAAACTACAGCTGCATGATTCATATTTGATGATATTATAACAAGTTTTGGATGCCCGAAGACCTTGATGAGTGATAAAGGTACACATTTTATTAATAATACCATTGAATCCTTGACTCAGGAATTTGAATTCCACCATCAGAAGAGTACTCCTTACCATCCACAAGCAAATGGGATGGTTGAAGATTTCAGCAAGATCTTGGAGACAACGCTGACGAATATTTTCAGTGTGAACAAGGATGACTGGGATTTGAGAGTACTAGCTGTGCTATGGGCCTATAGAACCACTTACAAGAAGCTGACAATGAAAAATCTCTTTAAGTTGGTTTATGGCCTAGAAGCAGTTGTACCTATTGTTAGCACTAGGAATCACCTTCAGATTGCATGGAGGGAAAGCCTAGTACCCATCAGGTTATATGTGAATGTAAAGAGTTTTTGAGGGGTCAAATGGATAAGACTCAAGATGATAATGTTCCAACTCAGAAATTAGGGCTAGCATGCACAAGAAATCAAGGTCTTGGATAACTTCAATCAGTAAGTGGGAGTAAATATGAACAGAGGGAAGACTTTAGTGAGAGGAATGTAGAGGTTGTTGTAAACATCAGGTCTGCAGACAACCTAACGAAGAAGGACTCTTAACACAAGATATTCTTGAGTTCAAAGTTTAAGGACACTAAAGAAACATCATAATAATATTATAATCAAACATACATGATAATATCACCACAAAAATTCATGTGAATCATTCAAATCATGAACACTTTAGCATCAGAAGAAAATAAGATGGAAAAATAAGTTGATTTCTATTAACCAATATGTCTCTAATCAAGTACATAACTAATTCACAGTAACTTCATCAAAATATTACAATATAAGGGAGCCTTGCTCAACCATTCGAACCTACTGAAGCATTTCATCTATCTATTTATAACAAAAAGGGAGCCAACAACTGGAGGTGCAAGCTGGCCTCCTTCCCATGAAAATCTCTAAGAATTTATTCCATATAATAACTTGACTAAAAAACTATGCTATAAAATCAAAAAATGTTGGTGATTGATCCAACCAATCTTTGAAATAACTTGATCCCCCTTTGGTGCAAAACTCCTTGTTTTCCATGTGTCCTTCAGGGGCATGTGGTTGTCATCTTGTTGCCAGCTGATGTTTCTACAATTCTCTCCACCATCAACTACTCATAAAGATGCTAGCTCGACTTCCCTTGATTCTTTCTATTTGTTGGTAGCACCTTTTGGTATCACTCCGAGTAGTGCACCTTGTAGCGCCTTCAGCCAATTTCTTGTGATTCTGTAGCACAACCTCAAAACTAGAAAAGTATCAAATAGGTAGCCCCAAATCTTCGTATCCTCTATGAAAACTTCAGTCTCTACGAAAATTTAGGTAGCGCCATTCTAGTGTGTCTCTGTGCAAACTTCGTCTCTGGCAGAAATTCTGTAGCGAATTTAGGTAGTGAATGTTGGTAGCGCCACTCTGGTGTGTCTCTGTGCAAACTTCATCTTTGCAAGAAATTCGGTAGCGCCCGCATGTGTGTTCTGTCAAAATTTAGGTAGTGCCATCATAATACGCAACACCTTCAATTGAACATGTGCAAAATGGGTAGCAACCTCAGGTAGTAGCAGCATCATTAGTCTCAAGTGATTTGACAACATTGTGGGTAGCAAATTGGTGGGATATCAAAAATAGACTATTCTGTAGCGCCATAGCTCTACGAAATGTCTTCATTATTACTGTTGAAGGGATTAATTATTTGTAAAAAAACCAAAACTATGAACATTAAGCACTATAATTTTGTATATGTGGTAGAGTTATTGTTTCATCAATAGTTTATCCTCACAAAAAGGGACCATCTTCAAAAATGGAGCTCACCTTTCACCAGCTACTTCATTAACCCGACACTTAGCCTGACACTCTTTCTTGGAGAAGGAGGACCTTCCTTTGGCACAACAGGCCTCTTCCTTTTAGCAGTGACAGGCTTCTTCAATGGAGGTATGCTCTCCTTGGCTGTTGGTTCCTCATTTTCAATAGCAGCTTCAACCAATACCTACAATTTCCTTTGAGCCACCTCATCCTAAAAATGTTGCAACTCTGCTTTGAGATTTCTATTATGATACTGACAATATCTATTCTGCCTATAAAGGTTTTTGAGTTGACTATGGAGAGGTTGGGTCTTTTTGCCTCAAACCTTGCTAGGTCAAGAGTGTGGTTGTAGCCATCCATGAGTTCTTTCATATTAACCCAGTCAGAAATGAATTATGCTTTCAAATGAGCCACCTCCTTCCTAGCATCCCTAAGTTTCCTGATTAATCTTTTGAATGTCTGGCTTCTAGGTGGAGTATTGACCTGAAAAGTCTCAACAGGCATTTTCATGGTTTCCTCTTCCTGCTGCATAGGAATTACCTTGTCTATCTCAATAGGCTTCTTGATCCCTTTGCCTTTATCTTTCTTCTTATGTATAGGGGTTTCTTCTTTCTTCTCCACAAGATTTCCAATGCCTTGGCCCTTATATTTTTTCTTCTGTATAGGGGTTTCTTCTTTCTTCTCCATAGGATTTCCAATGCCTTGGCCCTTATCGTTCTTTTTCTATAGGATGAAGACTTTAGGTAGGGATTGTTCTTCAACATCTTGTTTAGAAGTTGATGCTCTTGTGAAGAGATTTCTGACCTTGATGCTAGTTGTTGAAGGAGATGAGGAGAAGTGTAGCTTATTCCCTCTCTTCACTGTAGGTTTAGTAGAAGAAGGGGATTCTTCTAAATCTAGTGGAGGAGGGGGTGAAAAATATCTCTGTGGAGAATGACAAGCTTCCTCCTCATTTTCTGTGACCTTGATGACCGTTTTATCTTGAACAGGAACTCTACCCTTTCTCTTCTTGCTAGTACCTGCTTTAGTAGCAATGGTGTATGGTAAAGGTATTTCTTTCTGCGATTGAGGAGTAGTTGCTATATCAAACTTGAAGTGAGAAGCAATAACAAAATGTTCCCATGAGATATCTCTCTTACCCAGTTCTTCAAAAACTAGCATTCTAATCAATCCAGAGTGAAAGATGCTAGTATCCACAGCCTTAGACTTGGATTGAATTCTGTTTGACATCTTGCCTATGCTCCTAGAAAATAGTAGGGAATATTCATTTCAATTTTACCAGTAAAATGCAGCAGAAGCCTTATATGGTACTAGTATAATGTGTTGAACCTCCCTTCACACATAAAGTACCTCTGAATGATCCTCAATATCTTGTCAAGATACCAAATCAAATGATTCCTTGGCACACCTTTAGACAAATTACCAGCTTGATGTTAAGGCTTAAGTAAATCTTTGGCATAGGCTACATTCAAAGCCATGGATTTAAACCATTTCTCACCTGTGATAGGGATTCCTATAGCATCTGAAATAGAGGCCTCAGTCACCTCAAATTCTAGATCCCCTACCTTGGTTTTCAAGACATCAAAATGTAAGGCAAACTACCTTTTCACCTCAGGATGACCTCTTTTCATATTCTGGCAGAAAGAGAGGCACCCCACCCTTTGAAAAAAGTCTCTGGCCATGGGCTCTGTCTCAAAAAGATGGATATCCACAGGTTCAGTTCTAACTACCTTACCCCCCTTGTGTGACTTCTTCATCTGAGGATTCTCCATAGTTTAGGGTAGGATATTCTTATGGCTATGGAGTGGTGATAACCAAGAGTACCTAAAGTCAAGGCTCAAGTGGACAAGGCCGCGATTTTACTAGAACTTCACTTAAACTAGACTGGTTACTAACTAGATAAACTGGTTGTGGAAATCCCACCCTTGGATGTGTGCAGGTGTGAACACTTAGAGAATGAGAGGATACCCTGTAATTGGCCTTTGAAGCTGGGTAGAAACAACCCAATTTAAGTGTCAGATGAGGCAGGGGAAAAACAGTGTTGTTGAGTAGCACCTCTAAGTGGCACATCATGCATGCAGAGGATGGGACTTGCTTGGATGTTGTGAGCTTAGTAGCAATGGTGGGCAGATGTATCGAAATTAGATATGCAAGTAATGATATTTACAGGTTTCAAAGGAGGGAAGAAAATGATAGGATGGCATGAGAAAAGTCCTCCTCCAACTATGTAGGCCAAATAACCAAACTTTTGAGCGCTATCTCTCCTTGAAATTTATGTGCAGAGGAGGAAAACACAGAATAGTTGTGGATTAAAATAGGTTTGAAAGCCTCAACAAGATTTCAAGAAGAAGTCACGAGCATATCGGCCTCTGAATCTACCTCAACATCGGATCTGATAGCACTGTTGTTGACTGGTCAGAACTGGGAGTTTGCGCAGTGCAACAATCTTGAGTTTTTCAAAAATCACAAACCATTATTAGAGCTCGTAAATACGAGATCTTGAAAACATCTTTTAACGAACTCCTGGCACTAAAAACAAGGAAGAGATGACATCAACATTGTAATCATAAATCATGGTGGAATATTATGAATGGGAAATGCGCTACGGAAACTCCTGATGAGTGGGCAGTGCTTCATTTCAAAAAATGATTGGATAGGTAAGCAAAGGACAACAAGGCAGGGCTACAAGGGCATGAGTGAGGAAAATGGCCTGTCAAATCAAGCTATCCATGGAGTGAATCGATCCTAGTGACAAGTCATGAGGGGGATCAAAGATAAGTCATGAACAAAATGGTCCTAAGTCCAAATTTGAATGAGGATCAAAACACAATTCATGACTCAATACTTTATTTATCAAGGGGGCCCTGAAAAACATACTTTTAAAAGGGTCAAATTAAAAAAAATTAAAAATTAAAATCTAAGGCTTAGGAAAAGATAAAACTAAAGGCTAAAAACCCAAGCCAACTTAGTGTGATAACACTTATGGAATACTTAGTTCCCAACTTAAGAATTGCAACATTCACAGACATGGATGGCACTGGTGCTATTCAAGAGAGGCTCGCTCAGCTGGTGGAACTAGAAGAAGATAGATTTATTGTATGATTTCATCAGCAGGTACAGAAGGAACGAGAAAAGGCCTACCATGAAAGACATATCAAGAAGAAATCCTTTAAGAAAGGAGATTTGGTATTGGTATATGACAACAAGTTCATGAAGCATCCAGGAAAGTTCAGGACACATTGGCTTGGGCCATATGAGGTAGCCCATGTTACAGAATGAGGAGCTGTGCAGTTGAAGACTTTGAATGGAGAATGGAAGGAAGGTTTAGTGAATTTGAGATAATTGAAGTTGTACTATGACAACCAATTGCCTCGAAACTCTTAGTAAAATCATAAGGAGGAGGTTCTACGTACCAGGTGCAGTTGAAACTGGGTACCAGACATAGAAAATACAGTCTACACAGGGAAGAGAGGGACAGAGTAGAAAGCACAGGCTGCTCCGTGTAGTCTGAAGTCGAAGTGAAATAGAGAGTTCAGGCCTGAAGTGCCTCAGGATGAGTCACAGGTGAGTGTTGGGGGCTTGTTGGCCCTTGGTTATGGAAGGAAGCAAAGATTAAAGAAAGAAGCACAAAGTAGGAACTGCATGGAAAACACATTGACTGAGATTGGGTCGAAGTGGCCAATGAAGCAGAAAATAAGGAGTGAAGTAAGAGAAAGCGAGTTGTTGAACGAGAAGATCGAGGAAGACAAATCAACAAGGAATACGGATCGTGGAAAACTCAACAAGCGGAAGAATATGTCAATGAGTGCTTTGGAGCACTTCACAGGAAAGAAGGAAAGACAGGTTGGTGAAGCCCTGATGATCAGGTGATCATGTCCTAAGTGAAGAAAATGCTCAAAATTAGAACTGCTTAGAATTGGTCGAAGTCAGAACGACTGGATAGGCCTCATCGATATGATCCTGTTGTTGTGAATGACACACAAAACTGACTTTGTATGTGAAAGTTATTCAAGTTTGAAGATTCACTATTTCATTAAAAAATAATAATAATAANGGCCGCCACGTGGCCTCAATTTTGAAAAAAATTCGGAGTGCAAAAATTATTTTGGAGTTGGCAAAATTCGACCGCGGGTCGAAGGGAGGGCAGCCCCGAGACCTAACTGCCCGGGCTAGTGGTGGTGCTTACTTTTGAAACGACAAATTTCATTTAAAAATTTGAAACAAATTTGGAATGGCAGTAAAAAAGGGGACTAGCCCCTAAGGACCATCCCCCTATACATGGGACCACGAGCCCAGAACCATGGCCCATAGACCCCGACGGTTGCGGTTTGTACCGTTAGCACATTCACGCGGGTTGTAACCGTTAAATGTCATGGGTTTGCAACGTGGTTTGTCAACCATAAAGGCCGATGGCTTATGCGGAGTTTATGTGACCACTCCACTAACACTTAATGCTAAATCCTAAACGGTTCCGATTGATTTGGGCAGAGTCCGTGTCTTTTGGTGCCATTTTCCATTTTTAGAAGTGTTAACTCCCGCTACTCCAGATTTGGTGGAGTTTTTTGGGGAAAAGGGGACAAAACTTGTTTTTGGCATAACTTCTTCTACAGGAAACCATTTGGGACGAATGTTTGGTCGATTTTGGATATTCTCAACATTCTGGAGTGAATGGAATAGGTTGTGGAGACAACAGAGGTGTCATTCAGTAATTTTTATGTCCAAGTAGCTTGAGGAGACATCAGGGCCTTGAGGGAAAAGGAGCTGCATTGGATCAACCTTCATTGTTTTAGATGAAAACAGAGTCATTTTAAGCTTCTGTCTGTATTCTAAATTCGTTTTCACAGCTGGTTTGGCTTGTTTTAGGCCTTTTTCTCATTGTAATACCATTTTGAGCATGAATAGATCAAGGACATGCCCATTGGGAGCCTTGGACCCGAAAAATGTAGCCCAGGAGGGGTGAACTACCTCATCATGTGCTGTGTGTTTATGGTGAAATTATTTTGCTGTGTTAGACAGATTTAAGATTATTAAATAGTAAACTAAAACAATACTCCCTCACACAAAAAGTTTATAAACAGTGATTAAGAACACTTTGCACATTTATTTTCAATGGAAATGAATACTTTGAACAACAATACAAATACTTTCATTTTCAGATCAGATGGTATCAGAGCTCAGGCTTAGAGCTTTAGAAGCTAGAGTTTTTTTTACTCAGCATTGGTTTTGTGCAAAGTTTAATTTACTTGTTTGCAAGTTTTCATGCTTACTAGGCTAAAACTCAAGAGAGGTGAAGGAAACTTGCTTAGTGCAAAAACTAATCCACAGCCAAGAAGGGTCATAAAACCACCTCCAAGAGCCTTAGAAGCAGCTTCAAGCATGTCTTGAAGACAAGGAGAAACTTCTGAAGAGATGGATCCCAAGGAGGAAGAACGGGTATTTCAGAAATCTTTATTAGATATGACTAAAATGGTAAGGATCCTCTACCAAGAAAGAAATGATAGGATTGTTGGAGAAGGGTCTAAAAACTAGAAAGAAGGGGAGGGTTCCACAAGAGGAAAGAAGATTAATGAACAGTCAAAGAAAGGAAATGGAGGAAATGGTGATCCACCATCTCCATCTTCTTCCTCTTCCTCTACATCATCTTCCTCGACTTCGGTAAATCAGTCTCATAAGTCAAAAACCACTGGTAAAAATCCTTTTTTAAAACTTGATGTAAAATTTGAATTGCCTATGTTTAATGGTGAAGTCAATGCAGAAAAACTTGACAATTGGATCAGACAATTGGAAGTTTATTTAAGGATTCAAAACCTTCATGATGACGACACCAAGATACAACTAGCCTTGCTAAGAATGGATGGATGAGCATTGGTATGGTGGGAAGCCAAGACCAAGGATGAAATTAAGAAACATGGTAAGATTACTTTATCATGGACTGAAATTATTACTGCAATCAAGAAGCAATTTTATCCATTAGCTCATCTACAAAAGGATATAATGAATTGGCAAAACTTTAGATAGCTTAAGGGACAGAATGTACAAGACTATACCCAAGAATTTAGGAGAAGAGCACTCTTATTAGGGCTAGACTTACAAAGTCAAGATACTTTGCTGAAATATATAGGTGGTTTGCACAGTTACCTTAAACATACTATCCTCATGTTTAATCCTACTAGTCTAGACAAAGTTTGTGTACAAGCTACGCATTTAGAGGCTAGAGGGAAAAACACTTTTGATGAGGGTAGAAACAAGCCTTTCAAAGGGAAGAACAAAGACAAAACCTTTAAGGGAAAAGGCAAAAAGAATGCATCTATCAAACAAGAGGGTGAAAATATCATTTGTAAACATTGTTCAAAAGAGGGCCATGAAGAAAAAACTGTTGGAAATTACATCCTAAAAAAAGAAATCAGTTTAACAAAAACAAGGGAAAGAAGAAAACTACAGCTACTACAACTACACCTTAAGATTTAGGTGATGATTCAGGGGATGAAACCAAAATTGCAGCCATGGGTTTGAAAATTATGAAGGGAAAGGAAACTGAAACTAAGCCAAGCACTAGTACTTCAAACTATCATGTACAAGCTCCTAATGAGGAAGAAAGAATTGAATTGTTCCATGTGAGGGTAGTTTCAAAACATACTAAAATTGACACACTGTTTGACAGTGGGTCACAAGCAAATCTCATATCAGAAGACTTGGTCAATCAACTTAAATTGGAGACCATTCCACATCCAAAACCTTATCCACTTGGGTGGATATGAAAGGATGCAAACTTACAAGTCTCAAGAAAATGCATATTGCGATTCGCCATAACTGCACACTTTATTGACACAGTTGAACTTGATGTGGTGCCGCTT
>SNQJ01S0058470.1:4760-16183 GCA_010110895.2 Picea sitchensis | reverse complement strand
CAAGCAAACAAAATGAAAGTGGAGCATGATTTTCCACTAGGGAGGGAAAGGAACCAAAGCCATTGATAAGCCAATTAAATGATGAAAAATTCCACCCTTGGAACCTATGAACATAATCTACCTTGTTTCACTTTTGTTGCCCAGTCATTAATTTATTCTAGGAAGGTTATTGAGGTAGTTATGAACCATGGGAAGAGTGAAAACCTGGAAAAGAGAGAAGAATGGGCTTCCAATTTAATATGGCAGTCAGTTGTAAATTTTTGGGAGTGATTTTTCTTTCCCAAGGAGGAAATGAACCATGAATTAGATACCAGACAACCATTCATTCATTTTAATTCCACTATTTCCATGAAAAAACAATCATTTTCGAGTGCAAAGAGAGACACATTTCGTGAGCATGATGAACCCTAAATTTAAGGTGCATAGGAAGTCGACATTCATGTGCTGAGAGATAGATAATCGAAGGGAACTTTGTGTTATTGGAAAACTAGGGATTTCAAGAAGTAATCTGAGCTAACAGAGAGCCTGTAGAGTTCCCTTTCCTATGGAAAGAATTGCTCAACTCGGGGGTGTCCTCTTAGCAGAAAGACTATATGTTGGATAGAGTGCCTATGGTTGGGTGGAACATTTCTCTTACACAGTCAGTTTCCCAAGACAACAGATAAGGCTATTTTATTGATTGAGAATTCACCAAGATAGGGCGAGCTTTCATTACGTAAATATTCCATACATAAGGCCAGGTTCACAGAGGATAATCTCCCATCGACTGTCGCTAAAAACATGCAAGAAAAATTGAAATATGGGAATCCAAGTGATTGAAGTGTATGACACTAGGTAAATAATGTTTAATGAATCCTCACTTGTTTAAGCAATATTGGAATTTTTTGATTTCATAAAGTAGTAATTCTCACAATTGTTTAAATAGGAAAAGTGAAAATAAGTTGAATTTCGTAATAAGTTAAGAACTATAAGCTTAAGAGTCATCTAGGGTGGATTAGGAGTCATCGAGGATGGCTCAATATTCAGGGAGTTGGAAGGCCAAGAGACATGAATTAAAACTATAAATAGAGTTATTGCATTCAAGCAAAGGGTTCTCTTTTTAGGTTCCATTTTTTTCATTGTAAGCTATCTTTCTATGTTAATCAAGAGACTATTAATTATATAGTGTGTTTAAACTTTGACAGAGTTGTTCTTGGTCTTGGGACTATTATATCCTCTCTCAATTCTCTTGGTTCTTATTAGTATGAGAATTCTAACCTATTGGACCACTCTTGTGTTATGGTGTGTATTCTCACTTATCTTATGCTCATGATATTTAAGAATAGTCCAGACGGTTGTCCTCTCTCCGCAAATGGGCTTGGTGGAGGCTTGGTGGCTTGTTCCTTTATTTTCCTCAGTCGCACTGGCATGAGAGATAGTGGCTCATGCACTAGAATAGGAACCTCGTTGAAGTCTACATCTTCCTCGTTGAGATTATTCTTTGGTAAAATGAAAAAGCTTACTCCCTAAGAATGAGGGTGAAGAAGGAACTAGATCGACCAATGTGAGAGGAAGGGTGACTCAAGGAAGGCCATTCATTCGTAACAACTCTCTCCATCAAGAGAGGATATATTAATTTCCCACCCCAATAGAAAGAGTTGTTGTTATATCCCTACCTACCTCTTTCCTCTAGATAAATTACCCCCAATACACGGGCAAGAGTTACGTTTATTTCCTTTATTTTAAAGTGCCAGTTACGGATATTTGCCTAATCCGGTATTGACCCAATCACACTATTTAAAATATACCAGGGTCTAGTCCAGAAAGTCTAGTTGTGCGGTATTCTCTATAGAGTGAGGAACATAGATCTGCTTCTTTCCTTGCTTGTAGAGGTGCTAACAAAGATAGTCAAATTGAGAGCGGTAAAGTAGTGTGCATTTCACTCTCGGGGGGCTCGCGTAGCTCAACAGACATCCTCCCTCTTGGGAAAGTACCAATATAACTAATGAGATTTTATTTCTTTGGTAAAGGAATGATACCTTGCACATGAGGTATTGATTAATTGGACTGAAAGGGAATTGAATCGTATAAAAGGAAGGATTTCTTTCTCTTAGGTAGCAGGCAAAGGAAAGCGCCACACTTTTTTCTTTCATGGGAAAGAAAGGATAGATCGATTCTCCGCATTCGCCACCTCCGCATTTTCCTACCAAACCTCTCTTTATCCTTCTTTGTTGTATTCGTAATCATAGTCATTGCAGTGGAAGTGAGATTTAGAGGAAGTACAAATCCCTTATTAGAATATGTTACATGACTTCGCCTTGTGTTCGTATAGTTAGTTGCTTCCTACACTAGCACCGACACCCACACCCGCAATGAACCAACCCACTAACCTTGATGTATTTTCTTTCTCGGGGCTGGAAAAGGACTGGGCCCAGTACCCACACCCGCTAAGCCTGCTCTCCTGCTCCCTTGCTCTCTGACTTAACTGCTCTACTGCTCACCTTCTCCCCTGCTCTTTCTCCTGCTCCCCTGCTCCCAAATATCTTGCCTATCTCTCTTCTTTATATTCTTTCTTACCTATCTATATCATCTGGCTTTCTTCCTAGCTAACCTGAGTCAATCAGTATAATACGTGAGGTGGATTTTGGAATAAGGTGTGTTAACGTATAATAATATAAAATATAACTCCCCCCATACCGAAAACTCAGGTCAACGGAAATATTCGATGAGGAACCTGACGATAATAAGGATGGAATTATAGTGGCTCTTAGGCCCCGTTAGGCGTGTTGGAGTATCAGTCATATTCCCCTACCTAAAGGCTTAAATTTTGGTAACTCAAATGCCCCAATTGGCTAGATTGAGTTGTTTGACCTTGCCCTCTCTTAAGGTTGGAAGAAGGGTAGTGCCTCTCTCCTGCCCCTAAAGGATAGTTAGAGTGCTTCCCCTTACCTCTATTAAGTACAAGGAAGGATGTGGAAAGGATAGTTACTCCAATACCCCTAACGGCTAGCTTGGAGTTATTCTCCTTTCCCTTCCCCCTAAGGTTGGTCAGGTTGGTTACTCCCAAGCCCCCTAAAATCTTGTTGGAGCTACTTACCTGCCCTCTATTATGGTGGTGGCTTAAGGTGGAGTGATCCATTCGTTTTCACCATTTGGCGAAGATAGGGGGGATGTTTGGGGCTAGGCTGATCATTCTTAGAAAAATAGTATAGAAAAATAGAAGGATAGGGATCATGACCTAATGAGGATGACCTTGCACATGTTGATGCATAGGAGGGCCTGTATAATAAGTGCTAGAGCCTACTTGAGATATGGCATGTGACGTGTCCTGTGGATGATTAGGATAACTATAAGGCATCAGGAGACATCGTACAAGAGGTGGGGCATAAGGAAGGCTAGATCCACCATGGAATACCGTACGCATTGGTTCTAGGGGGATACATATACAAATGGTTCTATGAAATAGACCCAATAACACCATCCGCTGCATGAAATGCCCCAATTGTAATAAGTCACCTTGGGGAGAGTGAGGTCCATCAGGGAGAATGGTTAAAAATACCCTAACTGGGCATAAATAAAGTAATATTGTTGTGCTTTTTGGATGGTTTCCACCTCAGTTCGAGGCACGGTCATGGGCACATCCTTTTCTATTGGTGGAAGTCAATACTTTCGAAATCAGTCTAGAAGGAATTTGGCCATTAATATTATCTTTTCATAAGCCTCATCGTATACACCATTCATGAATGTGATCAATGATATGTGTTGGCCCTTGGTTATGGAAGGAAGCAAAGATTAAGGAAAGAAGTGCGAAGTACGAACTGCGTGGAAAACACATTGACTGATATTGGGTCAAAGTGGCCAAAGAAGAAGAAAAGAAGGAGCGAAGTAAGAGAAAGGGAGTCGTTGAACGATAAGATCGAGGAAGAAAAATCAACAAGGAATATTTATCATGGACAACTAGGCAAGCGGAAGAAGATGTCAACGAGTGCTTTGGAGCACTTCGCAGGAAAGAAGGAAAGACAGGATGGTGAAGCCCTGAAAACACGGGTCAAGTCAACCTAGGGTTTTAGACACCTATGGTTTTATCATCTAGGGTTTTGACACCTAGGTTTCAGCCCAAGGTTGTCTGAGAGTCATTGTAATGTATAAATAAAGATCAAGAGGAGTGAGGAAGGGTTTGTTCTGAGTTCGTCATTGTTGTGGATGATCATTGTTGTTAATACCATTGTGTAGTGTGCGAGAGAGAAGTGTTTTGTGTGAGAACATTATGTATTGTAAGATCTTCAGCTGGGTGTGAAGATCAACCCTACAGCTGGGTGCACAAGGAGGGGAGAGAGAGAAGGAGAGAGATATCAGCTAAGAGTGCAGATAGAACTGCATGTTTTCACATAATATATCAAGAAACACAGTTCTGTGGACGTAGCCCTAGGGAGAGGGTGAACCATGTATATCTTGTTGTTCTATGTGATTGATGTTGTGTTCTTCTTCTTTATGTTATACTATTATTGCATCCTTGTTTTAGATCTGAGATATAACTTGTGCAGTAGGATTAAGCGAGATAAAGAATAACTAGATTGTTGTGTATCATTGTGTTGGATCCACTTTGCATTTCCTCTGGTTGTAGACACTTGTGTCCTGCAACCCCCTATTGCTACTTCGGGTGAGACTGCATATGCTTTGCAAGTGTTTCCGAAAGGGCCAATAGTTAGGTCTTGTTGGTGCGTTGTTAGAGTTGAACCCTGGGTCTACCCCTGTGCCAACAAATGGTTTTGTTGCTGGGACCAGGATGTTCTTGAGGTAATGTCAAGGTGGTTTCCATCAAAGACATAGATTCAATAGTGGATAGAAGAACAAGAGAGAGACTTCGTCGAAGCTCAGAATAAGAACCCTAATATTAGCACAGAGGATTGGTTGGGAAGGTATATATTTACTGATATACACGAGATTTTCTTTGGAGGAATTCATAAATAGTTATACGAGTGGCTAGCCAGATTAGCAGATACCCAGTTTGAAATAATATCTAGACCACTTGTGGCTTGGAAGTTGGCGTTGATCAAGAAGGTAAAGGGATTTGATAACGTCGTATCCAGAGTAGTAGATCACTGGTTTGATAGCACCATTGGAGGGTACATTACCGAGTTTGTTATTGACAGAGTAGAGTCATATATCCAAGAAGAGAGATATTTCTTTAAGGGACCTAGAGGAAATTTTTTACAATTTTTGAAGTTGAAGATCAAGATGCTATTGCATGAGAAGAACATCTTGAAGATACGGTAATTGGACAGAATGAAAAAACTAATGTTCAAGAACTCATACAATGACATCGACATAGAGTTCAGACACACACACAGTGGGAGAACCGTCAGAGAGGTTCCTTTGGTAAACCATTTTGAGTAGAGCCACGAGCCACTAGCACAAGATGAAGGGTTCTATAGTGGATAAGAAGAAGAGTTGGTGAACAAGGAACATTCAGAGTCCGCTAGGGAAGAGGAAGGGAAGACTAAAAAACCTCATCGAGAAGAGTCAGCAACTTCAATAACTACGCCAACTGTCAAAGTAAATACTATTACTCCTCTTGTTGTTTTAGCAGCATTACGTAACCAGAGTAGTCAGATTTATGAGAGCACTCAGAGCACTGTTACCAGTGGTTCAATACATACTCAATCAAGAAATCTAGGAAGATCTATGGCAGATGAGATGAGGTTACCCACCTTTAAAGGAGATGGATCTAAGTATCGTGATCAACATTGGTTCTTATGCAAAGTTGTATGGAGTATTAAGAATGTCACTAATGAATCTATTAAGAGAGCTTAGTTTAGTACTACCCTGAGAGACCGCACACTCAGCTGTTACATAAAATTTGTCCAAGGAGTTACACAACCTAAACCGTTGAATGACATTAAGACTGCATTGATTGTCGAATTCAAGAAACCCAAGTCAGAGTCGCAGTGAATTATAAAGTTGAAATAAATCAAGTAGAGAGTAGTTGAACCTTTGTGGGAGTTTGATCAGAGGTTTAAGACCTTGACATGCCATTTGAGTTTTCAGATTCCAGACGAACAGAATAAAGAATGGTTCATTGCTTCCCTCTTTCCACACATCAGAGTCCCTCTGATGCAATAGAAGATCACTTCACAGGCTGAGGCGTTGGAGATTGCCATGAAACTAGAATCATCCCGTATGGGAGAATCCAACTCGGGTATGAGTCAAATTTTGAGTCAGCTAACTAGCTTATCTATACAGGTCGAAGATATGAAGAAAGATAAGGGAAAATATAAAAGAGAGGACATCTGGTGTATCCAATGAAAATCAGAAGGTCATGACAAGGAGCATTGTCCCCTATTTCATGAGTACTTGGATTTTGGAGCTCTGATCCCTTTGAAGCAGGTTACTCTCCCCTGGTGCGAGGTATGTAGAAATAGAAATCTCCCTGGGGAATGCTATTACATGCAAAAATATGTCCAGACACCTACCAACCTTTACTTCACATTCTGTAAATATGTGGGGTATGATGAGAAATAATGTAGGGCTTATGACCTCTTGCATGAAAGATCAAGAAAGACATATAAAATTCAATGCGAAGTACAACAAGAAGGAAACACTACACAGTTTCCAGGAAGAGGAAAGTTCAACCCTCATGGTGGATTCATAGGAAGAGGAAGAGGACGAGGCATGGGTTGAGGTAGAGGACAGATCATTTGTTATAACTACGCATAGCCAGAACACATGGCAAGGGACTGTCAGAACCCTTGTACCACTTGTAGCTACTACAACTCATTTGAATATGTTATTGAATATTGTCTTGTGTTGTTAGCCAAACTTCAGAAGAGATGAGGAGGAAACCCACAAGTACAATTAATCTCAGCAGAACCTCGCGGAGAGGATCCTAGAGTAATTTTTGTAACTATAGGAGGCGTTTCTATAGGAGAAGATAGGGTGACTCCATCAAAGACTACAGAAGAATCAGGGGTCAGAAGAGCTGCAGAGAAGACACAAGAGTTTGATCCGAGAAAAGAAAAGAAGATATTTGAAGAGGCAAGAAGAGAGTTTGGAGGAGATCAGGCTTCTTCATCAAAGGCACAACCAAAAGTGATAGAATGTGGAATGCCCTTGGCATTAGATCGGTCTGCATCACTAGGAGAAGGAAAAGAGGTCAGCAGGCTTGTTAGTTTCTTGTATACGTTCATTGATTTGATTAAGGATGAAAGATCCATACAATAAATAAAACACTTGATATGACAGTATGAACCAGGGAAGGTAGACCCTTTGCTAAATAGAGCAATACATCAAGTATCCAAAAAGAGAAGGACAAATAAGTAACTGCACCTTAATGCTCAGATTGGAGATTATGATATAGATTATGTGGTCCTCGACTTGGGATCAAAAGTCAATGTTATGAGGAAGCAGACCTGGGCACTGATGGGAAAACCTAAGTTAATTTATTCCCCTATCAGGTTTAGGATGGCTAACCAACAGGAAGTAAGCCCCTTTGGGATACTGGAGCATGTCCCTATCAACATCGACAGGGTAAGGACATTTGTGGACTTCGAGGTGATTAAGATAGTTGATGATAGTTGTCCTTATTCTGCGCTATTAGGAATTGATTGGGCTTTCAACAATTCCACTGTTTTTGACTTAAAGAAAATAATAATGACATTTGAAGGTGATGGCCTTAGTTTCATTGCACCTCTGGATCCTGATGAAGGTTGCAGATACACAAGACCCATAAGAGAATAAGACTGCACATATGAGCTAGAGAATATATATAAATTGAAAACGAGACAACAAAATTACATTAATCCTACAATAGATGGGAATTTAAGCTGGCGAAGTGACAACACATTCTCATCAGACTGAGAAGAAGCACTGGATAATTGTTAGAACAAAGTGTATTAAGTTTCTGCACAAAGGTGTGCCAGATTAACCAGGGAATTTCGCTGGATTGACACAGAAGTAAGCAATTTGCCCACATTTTATGGTTTAAATCATTTAGAAATATTCTTATCAGAATTTGAAGAAATTGTATCAGTACAACATAGATTGTTGGCACTAGATGATGATTTTAAAGAAACTCCAACAAGATGGTGGGGGATACATAAAAATAACATCGTGGACTGGGTTCAATGTCACACTATGATGGCAGCACGATTTTCAGAACAAGTATAAGGGTGCAAATTTCGATACACAGGTCAAATCTGTCCAAAGGACCTTGTGAAAAGTTGTGGGGAGGCTTGGAGCATCATTCCTCAAGAACATTGGGTGCATAAGTTCATCAACACTCTGGACACAACACTTATCAATTGGTATCTTCAAGCAGAACTGTGCCTCACCACTTTAGATTGGTACGATATGACTCATAACTTTGTAGTTACATTTTTATTTGAAATTCAGTACCCCTCAGTAGATCAAGCTCTACAGTAGTAAGATAGAAAGTCTTTGAGGAGGCACCGAACCTCCCTGTTGAGTGAGAAGAGGATGAATGGAATGTACCTCTTCAGATATTTCAAGGTTGTTACAATATCAATGCTGATAAAGACAATGATCCTGGGAATGTGAACATCGCAGAAACTGAAGGACAGATAGACATAGAAGGACCAGGAGTTGAACTACCTTTCATTGGACAACCGATCAAAATCAATAAAGTTAACATTGGAATAGATGAAGCACCTAAGTTGTCTAACGTTGGAGCTTATTGGGATGTTTCCACTATTGATAAGATCACATAACTACTACATTAATATCAGGACTTGTTTCCAACCAAGTTCACTGATATGAAGGGAATTAAAAGGCCCATGGGAGAGATGAAGATCCCCTTGAAACTACATGCAAGGCCAGTCAATGAGAGATACTATAGATTGAATCCTAAATATAACCAGAGAGTCAATATTTAATTAGACAAAATGTTGGAAGCAAGAATCATAGAACCTATTGAAGAGTCAGAATGGATTATCCCTATGGTGGTCTAAGATACAAAGACATGAGATATCAAGATCTATGTAGATCTCAGGAAGCTGAATGATGCATTCTTACATGACCCATTCCCTACACCATTCACTAACAAAGTGTTAGATAATGTGGGAGGATAGGAGGTATATTCCTTTACAGATGAATTTTCAGGTTATCACAATATCAAGATTGCTAAGGAAGATCGCCATAAGACCACATTTGCAACATAATGGGGATCCTACAAATATACAATGATTCCTTTTGGATTGAATACTGCACCAACCATATTTTCCAGGGTGGTGGTCGAAGCATTCAAGGAGTTTTTACATAAATTTTTGGAAGCATATTTTGATGATTGGACTATTTTTAGCTTATTGCAAAATCACATTGAATGTTTAATACTAATGTTGGATAAGTGCAGGCAATGTCATATTTCCCTGGACCTGAAGAAGTGCATCTTCTTTTCACCCTTTGGAGTTTTTATAGGGCATATTGTGTGTAAGCAGGGGTTGTTGGTAGATCCTGCCAAGATCGTCATTATTGTTGATCTACTTCCCCCTACTTCAGTTAGACAACTGTGCACTGCACTGGGACATACTGGATACTACATAAATTTCATTAAGGGCTATGCACATATTACAACACCCATGGAGAAGCTTTTGCAGAAAGATTTTCAGTTTCAACGGACATAAGAATGCCAGTAGAGCTTCGACACACTGAATCAGAAAATGGTTACTGTGCCTATTCTGGTTTTCCTAGATTGGAGCAAGGAATTTCATGTGCATGTCGATGCCTTATCTATTGCATTAGGAACAGTTTTAGCACAACCAGGAGTAAGAGATATTGACCGTCTATTAGCCTTTGCTAGCAGGAAGCTATCTATAGCTGAGATAAACTACACTACTACTGGAAGAGAAGGTTTAGCCATGGTGTACGCGCTATAGAATTTTCGACACTACTTGTTGGGAGGACACTTTAAGATGTTCACTTATCACTCTACGTTGAAATACCTAGTCAACAAGCTAGTGTTGGGGGGAAGAATATGCATATGGCTACTGCTATTCCAGGAATATGATTTTGAGATTGTGGTCAAGCTAGGGAGAATGAAGAAGGGACCGGATCACTTGTCCAGATTAGAGAATGGAGAGGAACCTACTAGTTTGGAGGATACACTACCAGATGTACAGGTGTTGGCCATCAGAGAGGTTGATGGTCACTTTTCCAAGATATTCAAGTTCCTGTCTATAGGAATGGCACCTCACGAATATGCAATTATTCAGAAGAAACAACTGGTAGTTCGTGTTGCGGATTTTTCACTTATAACTGGACAACTATACAAGATGGGACCTGATGAGATTTTGAGGAGATGTGTTATGGAGGCAGAGAGACCACTTATTCTAGCAGAAGCACAAGAAGGCATCGCAGGAGGACACTACGCAGGAAAATAAACAACGCAGGAGGTTTTTAGAGCTAGCCTCTAGTGGCCTACTTTACACAAAGATGCTAAGGATTACTACAAAATCCTGCGATGTATGCCAAAGAGTTAAGGAACCTTTCAGAAGAGATGAGATACCTTTATCACCTCAGCTAAATTTACAGGCATTTGAGAAATGGGCCATTGATTTCATGGGACTAATCAAACCACCAGGAAAGCGCACAGGAGCCAGATACATCATCATTGCGATAGATTATTTGACCATATGGGAAAAAGAAAGAGAAGTTAAGGACTATAGTGCAACTACAACTGCATGATTCATATTTGATGATATTATAACAAGGTTTGGATGCCCGAAGACCCTGATGAGCGATCAAGGTACACATTTTATTAATAATACCATTGAATCCTTGACTCAGGAATTTGAATTCCACCATCAGAAGAGTACTCCTTACCATCCACAATCAAATGGGATGGTCGAAGATTTCAACAAGATCTTGGAGACAACGCTAACGAATATTTTCAGTGTGAACAAGGATGACTGGGATTTGAGAGTACTAGCAGTGCTATGGGCCTATAGAACCACTTACAAGAGGCTGACAATGCAAACTCCCTTTAAGTTGGTTTATGGCCTAGAAGCAGTTGTACCTATTGTTAGCACTAGGAATCACCTTCAGATTGCATGGAGGGCAAGCCTAGTACCCATCAGGTTATATGTGAATGTAAAGAGTTTTTGAGGGGTCAAATGGATAAGACTCAAGATGATAATGTTCCAACTAAGAAATTAGGGCTAGCATGCACAAGCAATCAAGGTCTTGGCTAACTTCAATCAGTAAGTGGGAGTAAATATGAACAGAGGGAAGACTTTAGTGAGAGAAATGTAGAGGTTGTTGTAAACATCAAGTCTGCAGACAACCTAAGGAAGAAAGACTCTTAACACAAGATCTTCTTGAGTTCAAAGTTTAAGGACACTAAAGAAACATCATAATAATATTATAATCAAACATACATGATAATATCACCACAAAAATTCATGTGAATCATTCAAAGCATGAACACTTTA
>SNQJ01S0058469.1:28686-53915 GCA_010110895.2 Picea sitchensis | reverse complement strand
TGGGCATGAGAAAGTATTTTCATTTGCATAATTATTATTCTCATGCAGAAGGTAGAATTGCTATCAATCAACTCAAGGGAAAGGCATCCATGTGGTGGGATCATCTTGTGCAGGTGCAGCACATTAAAGAGAAAAGTATTATTTGGAGGGAATTCAAGAAATATTTCGAAAATAAATACTTGAATAAGAGATACTATGACAAGAAAATGAAAGAGTTCTTTGAATTCAAGCTTGGGTGTATGACAATAGATGAATATGAGAGAAGGTTTTTAGAAATGTTGAAGTATGTCTCTTTCATCAAGGATGAGACAGTTAAGATTCAGAGGTATTTGACTGGATTGTCATCATTCATCAATGACAAAATACAGTATGATGATCCCAAGACATTATAGGAGACCATAAGGTGAGCTAAATGCATATATGATCAAAAAAAAGCAAGGCCAACTTTCCAAAAAAATTGGGAAGACAAAAATAAATTCAAGGTGGATCAAAGGAAGAAGGGATCTAAGCCACCACTCTTTAGAAATAATCCACAGTGACAAAAAACTCCTATAGATCCCAGAGCGATTGAAACATGGGGTCAAATACCAAAGCATCCACCTATTCAATGTTGGGGTTGTAAAGGGGATCATATGTTCAGAGATTGTCCTCACAGAGGTGAAAAAGGGAGAATTGTTCACGATGTAGAGCAAGCTGAAACAATGCAGGAGATGGGTAGAAATGTGCCAAGGATCTATGCAGCCCTGGACAACAAGAAAGCACAGTATCAGTCACATATGATTGAAGTGGAAGGTATGATCAACAACCAAACCATTGCTATTTTAATTGATTCAGGAGCTAGTCATAGTTATCTAGATCCTAAGATGGTGGAAAGTTTTCATTTTCCAAGAAGAAAGCATGGGAAATATTGGTTGGTGTAGATGGCTACAGGAGCCAAAAGAAAAGTTAATGAGATGGTTAAATCATCTCTTCTGGACATGAATGGACTGAACACCAGGGAAGATTTGAACATATTGCCTTTAGGTTCCTATGATTGTCTAATTGGGATGGATTGGTTGGACCAACATCATGCCATCCTAGACTGTCATAACAAGGAATTTACTTGCTTGGATGAGGAAGGGACCGTAAGGAAGGTGCAGGGAATTCCCAGGGCAGTAACCATCAGAGAAATTTCATCATTGCAGTGTTGGCAGCCATATTAATCTTTATTTTTACAAGCTTCCTACACAGGGTTTTTAAATTCTCATTACTCATCGCAACCTTTCTCATTAAACGACACCATTATCCATCGCTTTCTACGTACCTGCTTTTCGATTTCATTTTCATAACTGCAAGTATGAAAACTCACAGCTGGAATTCATGTTTGATTTCATCAAAGGGTTAATTTTCATATGGTTTATCATCTATTTGTCTTATTTTGTTATGAGCATGGTTGTTTTCATTGTATAACCCCTTGTTCTCGAACACACCTTGGTTACATGTGTATTAAACCACCACCCATTTAGCATTTGACTATTGTTAATAGGGTTTTTGATTTATAAAATCTTTGATTCAATTGTTTATTTGATATATTGATTTTTTGATCGACTCATGGATATGCATATGATGGTTTTCAACTGTTATGATTTTTATGTGTACCATTACACCGAGGTGTCATTCCAAGTACAACATGGTATGATGTGTTTGCATGGCCTCGATCTATACAATTTTCCCTCACATGCATAGCATTAACACTCCTGCCTACCATTTCGAGCTCTTTTCACATTGTGTTGGGGAAGCTCAGGGCAATGGCTCTATGCTTGTTCTGTCAAACCCTATCGCCGAATCCCTTGTCGATTCTGTGTTGTTAGCCATGGTGCCTGTGGTGAGGATTAAGCCCAATGGTGTCCAGACATTGTTATCATTTGACAATGCCAGAGATGACTTAGAAAGGAATGGCTGGCGTGTGTTTGTTGAAAAGTTTGAGGGTTTTGATTTAACAGTTTCTCAAGAGTTCGTGTTGACATTCGAAGGTTGCAGAGCAAAAATAGGTCTGTGCAGTTGGAAGTAATTGAATACTTCTTAAAGTCGACCCCATAATTGCCTCCCAGAGACACATTTTTGCATGAGCGATTCTGAGCAAACGGTTTTGAATTAGATCAAACCCTTGAAAACCCAGAACCAAAATGAGCCATTTTACCTTCATCCTAGGTGGTTTCCCCAGAAATTGGGTCATTAAAGAGATATAGCTCGTCCTTTAGAGGTCAAATATCAGATTTTCTCTGTGGCTGAAAGGTGCGTTTTGGTCTGTTTGCAATTGTTGAAACGTTTATTACCTCTCCCTCCAGGCCTGTGCCTCAGAACCCCTCTCACTCGTCCAACCTTGTGCCTCATCCTTCTTCTATGAACCCTTGATCAATCCAAAGGATTTTCAAGCAGTCTGTCAGCAAGTTATACATCCACAGGGTCTATTGTTTTTAAGAACGTGGAAGCAGCGACTGACATTGTGAATTCAAAGATTTATTGATTAAGTCGAATCCCTTAATCTGAGGTATGATTGTTAAAATATAAGTTTAGGAGGATTCTATCCTTTTTTAATTAGAATACATGATTTGTTTGCACAGATTACATCTAGTCTGTTTTGATTGATTCAATAAAATATGATTCTAGTTATAATTATAACTAGCTACAGAATCGTGAGATTCTGTAGCTAGTTACTAAAATTCGAATTTCCTGTTTTTATAACCAAAATACAATCTGAAATCATTTATTCTTATGTGTTTTCAAGTACATATGATTTCTAAAGAAGATTTGAACCACTGGTGGCATCTCTCAGCGTGCTATTTCTTTATGTTGTTTTAGAATAGGCTGTTAAGTAGAATCTGGGAGGTTGTATCCCCCACAATTTTTGGAACAAATTTGATGATATCCACAGGAAACGTTTTGATCCTGTAGCCTATATAAATGTATTGTTTTGTAAACTAAGAACCATCGCTGTATGGGAGAAGAAACTATGGATTTATGATTGACAGACTTGAATGGAAGTGGATATTGGTACAGCTTTAGCTTCGATATATCGTATTTTTATTCAAGTTTTGGTCATTTTCATTTGTAATTAAATTGTGACTACTTTAGATATCATGGTTTATTACAGATTGATGTGATGAAATTTATATGATGTCCGTGTTTTATGTTCCTCATATTATATACAACAATTACTCTGTTCAAATTTGATGATTAGAAGATTAATCTTCTTTATTCAATGAGCAGTTATATACAGATTTTTATAGCCAGATTTATCTTAATGTGACCATTTGTAAAATCATAACATTTTTGTCACTACTTATCTTATATGTTCTATCAATAGCATTCAATCATTATTGATTCACGTTTACGAGAAGCATTTGGAAAATCTGTTGCGGTTTACTCCATCAAACATCGAAACTAGATACTGTACACAGGACAAATAGGAGATGTGATTACAGGTCAGTTTGCTAGTTTTATTTTATTAGTTTAATTAATATAGAAAGTTCCTGTAATCTAAAAACATTCTACTATTCCTATCTGTTTTCAATTAGACAGTTAACTATTTCGTTTCTTGTTTATAAAAGTTATAAAAAAATCAAAAAGACTGAATGATAGTTTTGCTATCATAAATCAATTCATATTTGAGTTTCGCAGATTTAGATTAAAATTTGCATTTTGTAAATATTACACATATATTAGAGATATGATCCTATAGATATATTGTAGAGCTATTTTATAAATATTAGTTAGTGAACTGTAGGTATATTGTATATTTGTATATAGCTTTCAGCGAGTGTTTTTTTTATTAAGTTATCTTCTTTAGTTTTGTTTTTTTTATTTTCTTAGGACTTAGATCGGCCAACGGAGCCACTAAACCCATCGGAGTGGATCAATCCAAACGGATTGGGTTAAGTAGACAACCCCGGACCGGATTCACTCCTCCAGTTGACGAGCGGTCAATTTCGCCCGTCAACATGCAGCTGAAGAAATGTTACAGAAAAGGGTGTCAAATATTTGCAGAACATATGGAAGAGACACCTAAAGATAAGGTGCCAAATTTGGAATATTATGCAGTCCTAGAAGAATTTGAAGATGTGTTCAAGGAGGTACCAGGACCACCCCCAAAGAGAGATATTCATTTCTCTATAAATTTAATTCCTGGAGCAGCTCTAGTGTCAAAGACGCCTCACAGAATGAGTACACCATAGTTGAAGGAGTTGCAAATGCATCTTGAAGAACTTCTGAAGAAGGGGTATATACGCCCAAGTGTGTCACCATGGGGTGCCCCAGTCTTGTTCATGAAGAAAAACGATGGAACATTAAGATTGTGCATTGATTTTAGACAGTTGAATAAAGTGACTGTTAAGAACAAGTATCCTTTGCCAAGGATTGATGACCTTTTTGATCAATTGAAGGATGCAAAGATCTTTTCCAAGATATATCTCAGGTCAAGATTCCATCAGGTAAGGATTAAGGAGGAAGATATCATCAAGACCACCTTTAGGACAAGGTATGGTCATTATGAGTTCACAGTGGTTCCATTTGGGTTGTCAAATGCACCAGTTGTTTTCATGTGCTTAATAAATGGTGTTTTACGAGAATATTTAGACAAGTTTGTCATTGTATTTTTGGATGAAATTCTTATATATTCTAAGTCAGAGGAAGAGCATGAACATCATTTGAGGATGGTTTTGCAAGTATTAAGGGAGCATCAATTGTATGCCAAATTGAGCAAGTGCTCATTTTATCAGAAGCAAATTCATTATTTGGGGCATATCATTTCAAAGGATGGGATAGCAGTGGATCCTGAGAAGAAAAAAGACATTAGACATTGGTCAAATCCAAAGAATGTGACAGAGGTCAGATCATTCATGGGCCTTGCATGCTACTATAGGAGATTTGTTGAAGGATTCTCAAAGATTGCACACTCAATCACTTCATTGCAAAGAAAGGGTGTGAAGTTTTAGTGGACATTGGATTGTGAAAAGAGTTTCCAACACTTGAAACAATTATTAACAAGTGCTTCAATACTAAGGATTGCAGACCCAAATGAAGACTTCATTGTATGCACAGATGCATGTAAAGATGGAATTGGTGGAGTCCTCTGTCAAAATGGGTTTGTTATATGTTATGAATCAAGGAAGTTGAAGGAGCATGAAAGACACTATGCCACTCATGATTTGGAGTTGGCGAAGTTGAAGGAGCATGAAAGGACACTGGTGCCACTCATGATTTGAGTTGGCATCCATAGTGCATGCCTTATGGAGACACTACCTCATGGGGAAAAGGTTTGAGCTAAGAAATGCATCAAGCTAAGAACAGACCATAATGGTCTGAAATATTTATTTGATCAACCAACTCTAAATGCTAGGCAAACCATATGGTTAGAATTTCTAAGTGAATATGACTTTGATATAAAGAATATCAAGGGAAAAGACAACAAAGTGGTTGATGCACTCAACAGAAGAGTACATGAATTGCATGCTACAACCATTAGCATGTACCAATCAAATTCGAAAGACAGAATTATAGAGGGTACAAAATTAGATTTGCATTACAAGGAATTAGTGGCAAAATTATAGCAAGGTATTTTGTGGCAGAAAATTGAGGAATACAAGCTAGATGATGATGAAATTCTCATGTATAGGGGCATAATTTATGTACCAAATTCCCAAGGGTTGAAAAATCTGATATTGAGAAAAATGCATAATGTGCCTTATGTTGGGCACCTAGGATATCATAAAACTATTGCAGTTGTCAAGAGCCAATATTATTGGCCAGGCATGAAGAAAGAGGTTGTTGATTTTATTGCCATATGTTTGGAATGTCAAAAATTAAAGGCTGGGCATAGACACCCAACTGGTTTGCTACAACCATTACCCATTCCTGAGTGGAAATGGGAAGTTGTAACAATGGATTTCATCACCAAACTTCCCAGAACAAACAAGCAACATGATTCTATCATGGTAGTGGTGGATAAGCTTACTAAAGTTGCACATTTTGTTCCAGTTAATCTCACTCACAAGGCAGCCAACATCACTGATGTTTATATGAAGGAAATTGCTAGATTACATGGAATACCCAAGACAATTATGTCTGAGAGAGATCCAAAATTTACCTCAAAATTTTGGAAGGGATTATTTAATGGATTTGGAACAAATTTGAATTTTAGTATAGTTTATCATCCAGAATCAGATGGGAAAATAGAGAGGGTGAATCAAGTGATTGAAGATATGTTGAGGATGTATGTGATGGATAAACCATCAAAATGGGAAGACTACCTACACTTGGTAGATTTTTGTTATAACAATGGGTAGCAAGCATCTCTAAAGGTGAGCCCATTTGAGGCACTTTATGGTAGAAAGTGAAACACACCAGTAAGTTGGGATAACCCAGCAGACATAGTAGTGGCTGGGCTAGATTTTCTCATGGAAATGAAGGAGAAAATGATAAAAATAAAACAAAATTTAAAGGCTTCCCAAGAGTGGCAGAAAAGTTATGCTGATAAGGGAAGAACTCACAGGGAATTTAAAGTGGTGTTGACGGGCGAAATTGATCGTCTGTCAACTGGAAGAACGAGTATGTTCTAGGGTTTTCTAAATAACCCAAGCCATTTGGTGTAACTCATTCTAACGGGTTTAATGGCTCCATTAGTCAATCTAAAATCCTAAAAAGAAAACGAAAAGAAAAGAATAACTACACTAATGCTAACATCTATATTTTATACATGTACATATGCTCTAATATAACTATTGTAGGTGTATTTAAGCAGAAAATATACAAATCTCACTTATGTACATCATTTACAAATTGCAAGTTTTAATCGAAACTTATGAAATCGATGTGAAAATAATTTCTTTTAAGAAGCATATAAAGAAATCACATTTAAATCTTTTTTGTTTTCTTTTATAAATCTAACTATTCTTGAATTGAATAAACTATGGAACGCAAGCGTGCAGGTAGTCAAAAGCTGAACCAAACATTCTGGTTTCATTAATATGTAAATGACTGAATTTGAGAAACAGAAAGGAGCTAACCTATTGTTAGTTAGTGAGATGTATCCAAGCGTCTGTATGAGTGAAGAACATCCAACTGCCACTCCCAAGACAAAAATATGCAATAGACTTTATGACTGTTCTAAATAAATTTAAAACATGCATTGGCAGTTGAGATTTAATGACAGAGGAGGAAACACAAATTGAATCCTGGGATCTTATAATTTCACATAATTACAACAAGATAAATCTAAGTGTAACTTATTGCATTTCATCATTAAACTAAAATTCAAAGATAAATCATATCATTCGAATTGGAGATATGGTCACAGTATTTATATCTGGAGCAACAAATTATAGACGATATTTATAACATAAGTATCCCAAACATAATAGATCATTAAGTCTAAAGATATCATACCTATTAATATATCAGGATTGAAAAAACACAAATGAAAACATCATTTACAAAAGGCTAAAGTCAAAATTCATATATGTTGTTTCATTAAGTCTTGGAATCACTCGCCCATCTTCTGCTCCTTGCCAAGATGATTTCCTTTACAAAATATAGAGTATTTAAAGATTTTATGAAATATAAACTTCCTATCTTCTAAGATAGGATCAGATCTCAAAAGATCTAAACATTACAAATATAAAGGGCCTAGAGTCACTCATGATCAAAATATATCTTCAAAATTTATGAAAGTTTTCTCCTATTTACAAAATAAACAAAAGGAGATAGCTAATCAACTAAGTCGAGCATGTTCCATCCCATAAAATCAGCATCAAATACACTCTGTCCTGAAAAAATGAAATGGGAGCAAGTTAAATATTTTATTAACTAACAATTTCTAAATTTTATATGAAAAATGACTTGGCTACAAAATCTCTCGATTCTGTAGCCAGTCTTATTATTGGTAATAGAAATCCAAATTGATCCCATTTGATTAGAAAAACAACAAAGAAAGCAAGACTGTAACACAAATCAATCTTACCATTTAACTAATAACAAAAAATGGATCATGATATCTCAGAATTTATCGCGGCCTTTACACTGTCAGCATTTTTTACAACAATATTGCTTGTCCCTTTTAGACGCTTTGCTTGTCTTTGTGAATTTGCCTTAAATTCACGATTTTTGTTTGCCAAAAAATCATTATGAGTCGTGAGAGCTTTCATCCTTGCTTGGAGAATGGGGATATTTGTATAGTACTTCCCTTCCAATGCAAGAAGACTTCGAAATGCACAATAGGGGCGATCTGTTGAAGAATAGTATAATTGGGTGCCAAAACATCAACAATACCCATTTTCGGCCTTTGACTGAGATTAATACCAGTAAACCCCTTGATATATTTTAGACACGGTGGGAGATTATTGACATAATCGAATGGTTGATTAGGATCTAGTTTGGTACAACTCGGATCTTCCTCTACTAGAAACCTTTCAATCTCGGAGTCTGAATCCTCATGGATCTCGATCGAATTGATCAAGCTCACATGAGGCTTGGATCTATTATGCAGACTCCTTGAAATGAGTTGACCATCCCTCTTATTACGAAACCCTAACATTTCTTGATTCATTTTTTACTATTTGCGAGGGTTTTTACTGTCGGATTTTACAGTATGGTTAGGGCACACAATCAGTTCATGCACAAGAGTTTCTATAGGATTTACTGTAACAAAACCATTTCGAGCTAAGATCCAGTTCCAATCATCGCCTAGGGTTTTCAAATGATGAACCAATAGTAACTTAATCAAAATATGGTGAAAGAGGCTAGAATCTAGGTTCTTCTTCTTGTATCTCTTCGACATTTTATACAGACTCCTTAGCAAATAAAAAGGCACATTCAAACTGAATCTTATAAAATGCATGAGCAATCGTACATGGTAAAGGAAGACTAGGCCATAACATCCTTCACAAGTAATAAATTGTTTTAAAACTTCTAACAGACCATGCCATCTAACCTTGAGCAGGGATACTAGAATATATTTGTCACAACAACCAATCTTTCCGGAGGTGATGAAAATACTCCAGGGTACTTCATCCAATTTCAAATTTTTAAACCACTTTTGACCATTGAGAGGAAGCCATGTTGCTTCACTCAAAAAATCTTCGGTGATCTCTAACTGCAAATCACCAACCTTTGTTATGTATCCATCAAACGTTAAGGAAAATTATTTGGCCACTTGCAAGTTATACCCCTGGAACTTCTTAATAAACATATCCCAACCCTGGCTCTTCAGATCCTCACTCGCTTCATCATAAAGAAACAATGTTTGAGATCCATTTGGCTCTATTCAGATGACATGGGCCATTAAGGGATCAAATAGATTGTAACAAGGGTGACCCAAACTAACTGTGGGCTTAGGAGGTAGCAGTGAAAGAGGCAAGTCTAAGTTGATACCATGGAAACAAAACTAGCAACACACCAGTGCGACCATAACATAAGAATAAGGGTTTCAGTCACGAGATTCGGGTGTTTCTGGTAATGAACATTTTGAGTAAACAACATAACACAAGACCTTAGATCATAATGAGAGGCCTGTTAATTCAACCTGCCAACTAAAATGAAGTACAAGATACGATCCTGGTGTGTTTAATTCCCACGACATGTAATGGGTATACTCGTTTTGCAAAGGTTAGGAATGGATATGTTTTTACAAACCAAATGCAAATCAATTTTTGGTATATTTACAAAGGATCCAAAAATATTAGCTTACAGTCCAAGAGCAACTCAACATAAGTATTTCATCGATATATGATAAGCTCAAAAAAAGAAAAATTATTAGAATGAGGTATATGTAATCACATTGACCCTTTTAAAAACCAAGCCTTGGATAGAATTAAAATGTGAAATCATGTCTTAATGCTTGATTCATGCTTATAGTCATGAACTAAGCATGAAAACACAAGACAAAAATAAAACAAGAATAATCAAACATATTTTTTATAACCCAATAATCACCCTCAAATAGTGATATTTATAGGATGAGGTGAAGGCAGCTACAGGAAGTGTCATTTTTCGTTCAAATAGAAAACATATGTAGGGCTGCCAACAGTGGCGACTTACTGGGAGAAGCAGTTATCTCTGCATCACCAACGAGTTCATGTTAGGACTGAATAGAATGATTAAAGATCAAAGAATAGTTGAAGGAAATCAAGCATCTCAATCAAATTTCAACAATCATCACATAGTCCAGCTTCAGATATCTTTCTGTTAAGATGAAATCCGATGAAATTTTTTATTTATGAGAGAAACGATATTCAAGCCAATGGCTCCGATACTGTTGACAGGGCCACTGTTGCTATCAGGCATCCATAGCCTTGGTAGGGATTTCAATTAACCCACTCTGATGCCTCTACCTGCCCAAGAATTTTTTTAATTCAAAATGAAGGGCACTTACGATCAATATCAAAATTTATACCTGATAATTTTCTTGAACCAAACATCGCTTTGCTGCCAGCGGGCCTGTTCAGTACCCCAACGAAGTTGTCTTGGCATCATGTATGCATTTACCCGCTGCTAGAAAACCTGTTCAGTATCTCGACGGGTTTACAGACACTTCCCACAACTCTCTAGAAATTATTTATAATTTGACATAAATTTAATGATCTTAAGAAGAGCGGGGTGATGCTGCAAATTTCAGTTTTCAGAAGACTTGATATTTTTCATCTTTTAATTTATCGCTTGATAACCTTCATTATGATCTGAAATTGGTTTTCTGATGAGACTAATTTTTTGAGGACGGGAATTCTTTCTTGAGTTGTTTTGTTTAAAACAGGGACAGCGTAAAGAGCTTTAATGATGGTTGTTTTTGCTCATAATTATAAAGTGAAACCAGGAAACATGTTCTGAACATAAAGTTTCTTTAGCTAGTCTGTGTTTCAACAATTTACATCATTAATTCTCTGAAAGAACTTGAATGTTGCTTCATAATGAGGCATTCTGGTTTCCCTTCATGAACTAAAAGGTGACATAGACATAAGTTTAATCAGACAGCAGCGAAAACAAACAAAATGAAAAGAACCAAAAACAGAAAACAAAAGTGAATCAAAACAGAAAAAAAAATATATATACAAAGGTGAATCTGGATTTATCAAGAAAAATACCTTTTGAGAGCTTGGCTATTCACTGGGAAGGTGTCTGGTTGACCCTCCAAATTTTGTAGACGGAAAGAGTTGGGACCTATTTTTTCAGTGATTATGAATGGCCCCAACCATAAGTTTTGAAACTTGGTGTGTTCCCTTTTTCCTTCGTGAGGTTTATCCCATTTGAGAACCAAGTCTCCTACCTCGAAGTTTCTATCTAAAGTAGAGTTTGAATCAAACCATCCTTTCACAATCAGTTGATGTTGATCCAGTCTCTCCTTTTCTTGTGCTCTTACTTCCTCTAGTTTCAACAAGGCATTAATTCGACTTTCAAGAGGACGACATTCCTCTTCTTGAACCTTCTGCGATAATTGTAGAGAGGGAAGAACAACATGTGGAGGGAGAATCGCTTCTCTTCCATAGACAAGAAAGAAAGTGGAATTAACAACAGATGTTTTTGGTGTCACCCTATCATCACCTAGTGCATTAAAAATCACCTTGTGCCAATTTTTGTGGTTTTTGAGAAACTGTCCTCTTAATGATTTTTATCAAATTTGTATTTGTCGATTATGCTAGGACATTTCCTTGGGGATAATGGCTGGCAGAATATTTCAATTTGATCCCTTTTTCCAAAGAAAAAACACTCATATCGAGGGATGAAAAGTAAGAAGCATTATCAAAGAACAAACATTCAAGAATGTTGAATCTAGTAATGATATTCATGTTAAGGAAAGATACTACCTGATTAGTGTTTACCACTTTCAAAGGTGAAGCCTTAGACCATATGGTAAAATAATCCATTGTTGTAATGATGAATTTATGCTACTATGAACAAGTGGGGTTAATTGGCCCTATGATGTCGAGACCCCACTGCTGAAAAGGTGAATCCACCAAAATAGGTTGCAAAGGGAATGCTTCCTTTTTCACTCATCCAACAGCCTTTTGGCAGATTATGCATTTGCAACATAATGCATGGGCATCTCTGAACAACATGGGCCAATAGTACCCAGCCCTTAATATTTTGTGAGAATTGGTGTCTCCACTAAAGTGCCCAAACAATGCATGAGAACACTATCAAAATTCTTTCGGAATAATACATCATTTATCAATTGGAAAGGTGCAAATTTTAATCTTAATGATGTTCTTTTTTGGGGGTCAATATGGAGAGGAGAAGAACCATGTGTTAAATAAAACTTAATTTCATCAAACCAAGAATTAGCAACAATTTGTGTACATATGATTTGTTTTCTTTCATGTTGGTTTACAGTTAAGGAATTGATTTGACTTTCATGTTGGTTTACAGTTAAGGAATTGATTTGACTTTCTTGTTCTTTAACTGAGTCAGCAACTAGTTTACATAGGCCTTGACCTCTAACAATTTGTGTAGGGGTTATTTTGAGGTCATACTCTTGTAATGACGTCATCCAATTTGCCCATTTTTCCCCGAATTCCTTTTGTACTAACAAGTTTCTAACAACAAGATAAGGCACAATGACTTTAGTTCTGGATTTCAGCAAATATGATCGGAAATGTTTCACTGCTTTAAAAACTGCATAAGCCTATTGATCTCTAGCTGGGTAATTAAGCTATGCTTCTTTGAAAGAAGATCTCATGAAGGAAAAAGGTATTTCATTAATTTCAGTATTTTTTTGAGTTAACACAGCAGCATAAGATCGGTCGGCGGCAAAAGTCTAAAGAGTGAAATCCCTTGAGAAATTAGGACTCATCAAGGAAGGGGCTTCCACTATGGTTTTTTTGATGGAATCAAAGGCTTGATTTTCCTGTGGTCCCCAACGATATTGAACATATTTTTTAATTAAATTCTGCAATGGCCTTACCATTTCTAAGATACTTGGGACAAACCTTCTGAAAAAGTTAATCTTGCCTAAAAATGACTGCATGGATTTCTTGGAAGAGGGAGGGGGAAGTTTAGCAATATCTTGGGTTCTTTTAGGATCGATAACTATTCCATATTTGGACACTATGAACCCAAGTAATTTTCCTTGCTCAACTACAAAGACTGATTTCTTAGGGTTGAGATATATGACATACTTGTGGCATCGTTCTAGGATAGCCCTGAGGTGAGACAAATGATATTTCTTGTTTTTAGAGAAAATGGTTACATCATCAAGATACACCACTATTGATCGATTTAGGAGACCATGAAAAGCAGTGTCCATTTCTCTCTGGAAAGTGACCCTGGAATATATAAGCCCAAAAGGCATTTTCTTGTAGGCATAAGTGCCCCATGGGGTACGAAAAGTGGTTTTGAGTTGATCCTAGGGAGACATTAAGACTTGGTTGTATCCCAAAAAAACGTCTAACAGAGATAGTCTTTCGGAACCGGAGACTTGTTGGAGAATTTGTTCCATTGGAGGAACAGGGTAATTATCTTTGGCCGAAGTTGGGTTCAAGTTACGAAAATCAACGCAGAGTCGAATTTCAATACTTTTCTTCCTTACCGGAACTAGATTAGACACCCATTGTGTGTGTCTTACCAGGAAAACTATCTTTGCATTCAATAATTTATTTAGTTCTTTCTTGACAGTGGGTTCCAACTTAGGGTGCATATTTCTTAGCTTCTACTAAAATGGTTGAGTCTGGGGTTTCATCGGGATGACATGTTGTATGATATTAGGATCAAATGTTTTCAAATCATCATATGTCCAGGTGAAAAATGTCTTTGAATTCTTTAAACAATTTTATAAAAGAAGATCGTTCTTGCTCGGAACATCCTTTTCCCAGATTAATGTTTTGGGGATTTTCTTTAGTCTCTAAGTTGACTGTTTCATAAACTAGCGAATAGCTATTTGTTTACAATTTACTAACCCTCTAAACTTATCATGCAAGTCATAAAAACATTCTAGTCTAACCATGGATTTAGGAATAGAGTTTACCAAATCAAATGTCAATTCGAGAGATCTAGGATCTGATATTACCGAGAAGTTGTAGAGGTTTTCATCGTGAGTGCCTTCATCGATAATTGCACCTTGAAAAGTGTCCTCCATATGCAAGAAGTTGATGATTTGTTGATCATCGTCGAACACTCTCCAATTAGTGACATTGTCCGGGATCGACGGCCTGCACAATAATTCAATTGAAAATTCATTCAGAGAGAGACCCTCTGCAGGAAAAAGTTTACCCTCTCTAGGAAAAATTTTAGAAGCGACATTAACCAATAAATTGGCCTCGAAATTACTTAATTTAGGAATGGAATTTATATTAAATCCTGAAAATTTTTGTATCAGATTCCATACCTCAGTTTCGTAAATTTTAAGATGCGATGATAGGCAATGTATGGAAATTCTTACCTGCCTAACCACAATTTCTGAATCACCAAATACCATTAAATTTCTTACGTCCAAATCTACATCTTTACTGAGTCCTTGCAAAAGTGCCTCATATTCGACGGTGTTGTTAGTACACTCAAACTCCAATCGATAGGTAATGAGAGTCTTATTACCTGTGGGGTCAATGAGTTCACATCCTACACCGGCTCATTCTTTGGATTTGGATCCATCGAAGTAAAGTGACCATATATGAGCTTCGTCAGCAGCAGTGTTTAGCACATTTGGCAAAGATAATGACTGAGTACAGGTCATGAGTTTCGATTGTTGCTCAAGATCTGTGATGGGAGAAATTTCAGTCATAAAGTTACCAAAGAAGGTGTTCATACCCTGCATTTCAAGAAAATTAGTGGATGCAGTAAATGGTTTCTTTGTATCATTCAAATTTGTCACGATGTGCTTGAGATATCACTCATGGTTAATCCTAATTCTATTTGGTTGTCCATTTTCTGGCAGCCACAAATGAGACCAATCTATGGAAAAGTACCCATGCAGTTGTTCAGACCAGTCCTTGCTCAAGAACAAACCATAGACTTCAGGGATGTCAACAATAATGATGTCAATAATTTGGTGAACTTTAGGATTAGAAGATAGCCTAACCAACACATTCTTTAGTTCACTGATTACCTTAATGTTCATCTGATCAAGATGAATGGTTTTAAGACTAGAAGGCTAAAATTCTACGTTAATTTTTTGGCAAACAGACAAAGGCATCACATTCAATGATGCGTTGGAATCCACCATGCAATTATGTACATTTCTATTAAAATTTTCAAAATTTAATAAGAAAGGTGGGACATTTTTGCGAGTATTAACAACAGAATTCTGTTAATTTTTAGTCGTTGTCCCTGAAACAATTTTATCTACATTTGATACAGTTTTTTCAATCAGATCCCTTTTATCTGGGGGTTCGGATGTCGTTTTAGTAGGGATATTTTGGGTTGTTTTAGAACTAATTTCTACAATTTTCTTGTTGTTAAGATCATTGTTCTTACCATTTTCTGCAATATTCTGAATCATTTTCTGAAGAATAAGAGGAAATTTTGAAAGCTCATAAACATAAATATTATATCTTAGCCTTTTCAGATCTTCAATCAAATCATACTCTAAAACTGGGGCTGCTAAAATATATTTTATCTCAGCTTGTTTCGACTGTTTCGGAGGTACATTATTACTCATTTCGGAAGACTGCTTACTCTGTGTTTTTCTTCTCGTGTTGTAAGGGTAGATAGTTTCAAAGTTTGCTTGGAAAATAATGTCGAAAAAGTGTCTGAAGATATTGGGAGAAGACTCCTCTTCTTCAGCTACTTCTTCCTCGACTACATCTTCAAAACTTTCAGGAGGGACAGAGTTATCATGTGCTTCAAGGATATTTTGCAGAGTGTATTGTAAACTTTCAAAATTAAGATTTTTAGGGGTCGGATTTGGCTGGTTGGGGGGAAAAGGATTTATAAAAGGAGGTTTATAGCTTCCTTTGCTGGAGGATGCCTCTTCATCCAATCTATTTAGGTCTACAACTTGATTTGATAATTTTAGGACAACCTTTTGTAAGCTTTCTAAATCTAAAGTCTCTGGTTGGCTTTTATCTTGGGGAGGCCTAGTAAGGATTTTTACTTACTTTTCGGAGGATGTGGTTGTTTGAGCTTCACTATTGAGATTGTCTTTTAAATTTAATATGTCTTTTTCAATTTTTCTTGCCTCCTCGAAAGCTTCCATTAATGTAGACTTCTTAGACCTTTTAACCCAAATTGCTACATTATTATGTAGGGATTTAGTGTAATATGCAATAATAAGACTTTGAGCAGGCATTGAATCAATGGGAATTCGATTCTTTAACGTAAGGAACCTTTGGTTAAAATCTTTTACTTTCTCCTTAGGGTTCATTTTTAGGCTGGAAAGTTCCATAAATAAGACTTCAGGAGTTTTATCATCTTCGAATTTCTCTAAGAAATAGGTTTCGAATTTATCCCAGGAGACAATGGTCTGGGGTTGTTGGGAAAAATACCATGTAGAGGAATTGCCCTCAAACATATAAGGAAAGAGTCTACATACTACATCTTCATGCTCTACACTTCGGAGTCTAATGGCCAACACGAATTTATTTATATGATCTTTGACAGATTGCTTAGAATCTGGATAAAATTTTGGTAACCATTTCTCCAGGTGTTTTGGTAATGGGTGTTGGGATCCAGGTACAGCCGCATCATCTTGATCAAGCCATGGTTTTCCATGGGTGTAGCTGGTGTTGAAGGCTGATATGGTTCAGATGAAGAAATGCCTTCGTCGAAATATTCTCCTCCTGAGGAGGATGGAGATGAATGAGGTGGGGAAGGTGGAATACTAGATCCACGGGCTTTGAGAACGAGTGTCTCGGTAGGATTGATAGTATCATCTCCTAAAGGGTTTAAACACAGACCAGTGACTTCAAGTTGTTTGTTGATATCAGAGAAATCTAAGGGTTGATTAAGTGGCCTACCAGGTTGTCTAATGCAGGTCAAGGCACTATGTTTCCTTATAAGTGACTGACGAACAATTTCTTGCACCTCAACCCCTTGAGGATTTGGTGTTACTGGCTCAATGGGAATCTGGGGATTTTCTCTTGAGGTAGTTTATGTTTCATAAGTAACGTTGTTGTTAGAGTGACTCTGTGTTACTATAGGGGAGTGAGTGTGTGGGGGAGGAGTCTTACGACTTCCACATGCCATCAATTGTATTCAGGCCCTCCTTCTAGTTCCATAAGTTGACAGGTGAAATTGACCGTCTGTCAACTGGAAGAACGAGTCCGGTCTGGGGTTGTCTAAATAACCCAAGTCATTTGGTGTAACTCGTTCTGACGAGTTTAATGGCTTCGTTAGCCAATCTAAAATCCTAAAAAGAAAACGAAAAGAAAAGAATAACTAAACTAATGCTAACAACTATATGTTATATATGTACATATTCTCTAATATAACTATTGTAGGTGTATTTAAGAAGAAAATATACAAATCTCACTTCTGTACATCATTTACAAATTGTAAGTTTTAATCGAAACTTATGAAATCGATGTGAAAATAATTTATTTTAAGAAGCAGATAAAGAAAGCACATTTAAATATTTTCTATTTTATTTTATAAATCTAACTATTCTTGAATTGAATAAACTATGGAACGCAGACGTACAGGTAGTCAAAAGGTGAACCAAACATTATGGTTTCATTAATATGTAAATGCCTGAATTTGAGAAATAGAAAGAATCTAACTTGTTGTTAGTTAGTGAGATGTATCCAAGCATCTGTATGAGTGAAGAACATCCAACTGCCACGCCCAAGAGAAAAATCCGCAATAGACTTTAGGACTGTTCTAAATAAATTTAAAACATGTATAGGAAGTTGAGATTTAATGATAGAGGAGGAAACACTAATTGAACCATGTGATCTTATAATTGCACATAATTACAGCAAGATAAATCTAAGTGTAAGTTATTGCATTTCATCATTCAACTAAAATTCAAAGATAAATCCTATCATTCGAATTGGAGATATGATCACAGTGTTTATATCTGGAGCAGCAAATTATAGACGATATTTATAACATAAGTATACCAAACATAATATATCATTAAGTCTAAAGCTATCAGACCTATTAATATATTAGGATTGACAAAACATAAATGAAAATATCATTTACAAAAGGCTAAAGACAAAATGCATATATGGTTTTTCATTAAGTCTTGGAATCACTTGTCCATCTTTTGCTCCTTGCCAAGATTATTTCCTTTACAAAATATAGAGTATTTAAAGAGTTTATGAAATCTAAATTTCCTATCTTCTAAGATAGGATCAGATCTCAAAAGATCTAAACATTACAAATATAGAGGGCCTAGAGCCACTCATGATCAAACTATATATTCAAAATTTATGAAAGATTTCTCCTATTTACAAAACAAACAAAAGGAGATAGCTAATCAAATAAGTCGAGCATGTTCCATCCCATAAGATCAACATCAAATACACCCTGTCCTGAAAAAACAAAATTGGAACAAGTTAAATATTGTATTAACTAAGAATTTCTAAATTTTATATGAAAAGTGACTTTGCTACATAATCTCTCAATTTTGTAGCCAGTCTTATTATTGGTAACGGAAATCCAAATTGATCCCATTTGATTAGAAAAACAACAAATAAATCATGACTGTAACAAAAATCAATCTTACCATTTAACTAATAACAAAAAATGGATCATGATATCTCAGAATTTATCATGGCCTTTACACTGTCAGCATTTTTTATAACAATATTGCCTGTCCTTTTTAGACGCTTTGCTTGTCTTTGTGTATTTCCCTTGAGTTCACGGTTTTCGTTTGCCAACAATTCATTGTGAGTCGTGAGATCTTTGATCCTTGCTTGGAGAATGGGGATATCTATATAGTACTTCCCTATCTAATACAAGCAGACTTCACAATGCACAATAGGGGCGATCTGTTGAGGAATCGTATAATTGGGTGCTAAAAAATCAACGTTGCTCGTTGTCGGCCTTTGACCGAGATTAATACCAGTAAAACCCTTACTATATTTTAGGCACAGTGGGAGATTATTGACATAATTGAATGGTTGATTAGGATCTTGTTTGGGACAACTCGGATCTTCCTCTACTAGAAACCTTTCAATCTCGGAGTCTGAATCCTCATGGATCTCGATCAAATCGATCAAACTCACATGAGGCTTGGTTCTATTATGTGGACTCCTTGAAATGAGTCGACCAACCCTCTTATTACGAAACCCTAACATTGCTTGATTCTTTTTTGACTGTTTGCGAGGGTTTTTACTGTCGGATTTTATAGTCGGGTTAGGGAAAACAATCGGTTCGTGCACAGGAGTTTCTACAGGATTTACTGTAAAAAAACCATTTCAAGCTAAGAAACCATTCCAATCATCTTCTAGGGTTTTCAAATGATGAACCAACAGTAAATTAATCAAACCATGGTGAAAGAGGCTAGAATCTAGGTTCTACTTCTTATATCTCTTCGACATTTTATACAGACTCCTTAGCTAATAAAATGACACATTCAAACTAAAGCATATAAAATGCATGAGAAATCGCACATGGTAAAGGAAGACCAGGCCATAACGGCCTTCACAGGTAATAAATTGTTTTAAAACTACTAACAGACCATCCCATCTAACCTTGAGCAGGGAGACTGGAATACCTTTGTCACAACAGCCAATATTTCTGGAGGTGATGAAAAGACTCCAGGGTACTTCGTCAAATTTCAAATTTTTGAATCACTTTTGACCAGTGAGAGGGAGCCATGTTTCTTCACTCAAAAAATATTCAGTGATCTCTAACTGCAAATCACCAACCTTTGCTCTGTATCCATCAAACATTAGGGCGAATTATTTGGCCCCTTGCAAGTTATACCCCTGAAAATTCTTAATAAACATATCCCAACCCTGGCTCTTCAGATCCTCACTCGCATCATCATAAAGAAACAATGTTTGAGAGCCATTTGGCTCTATTCGGACACAGGGTCCATTAAGGGATCAAACAGATTGTAACAAGGGCAACCCGAACTAACTGTGGGATTAGGAAGTAGCAGTAAAAGAGGCAATTCTGAGTTGATACCATGGAAACAAAACTAGCAGCACACCAGCGCAACCATAACATAAGCATAAGGGTTTCAGTCATGAAATTCGATTGTTTCTGGTAATGAAAGTTTTGAGTACAAATTATAACACAAGACCTTAGCTCGTAATGAGAGGCCTGCCAATTCAGCCTGCCAGCTAAAACAAAGTACAGGATAAGATCCTAGTGCGTTTAATTCCCATGACATGTAATGGGTATACTCATTTTGCAAAGGTTAGGAATGGATATGTTTTTACAAACCAAATGCAAAACGATTTTTGGTATATTTACAAAGGATCCAAAAATATTATCTTACAGTCCAAGAGAAATTCAACATAAGTATTTCATTGATATATGATAAGCTCAAAAGAAGAAAAATCATTAGAATGAGGTAGATGTAAGCACATTGACCCTTTTAAAAACCAAGCCTTGGATAGAATTAAAATGTGAAATCAAGTTTTAATGCTTGATTCATGCTTACAGTCATGAATCAAGCATGAAAACGCATGATAAAAATAAAACAAGAATAATCAAACATCTTTTTTATAACCCAATAATCACCCTCAAATAGTGATATTTATAGGATGAGGTGAAGGAAGCTACAGGAAGTGTCATTTTTCGTTCAAATAGAAAACATATGTAGGATTGCTAACAAGTGGGTGATCATGTATTCTTGAAAGTGAAGGCCAACAAAAGTTCCCTGAAGTTGGGAAACTGCTCAAAGTTGGCGGCTTGTTATTCTGGGCCATTTGAAATCCTAGAGAGGATTGGTCCAATTGCCTATATGATTGCATTTCCTGCATCTATGTCTGTTCATAATGTATTCCATGTATCATTACTAAAGAAATATATACCTGATGTTAATCATGTTATTGATTGGAATGTGATTCCCGTTGAACAAGAAGGCACCTTCCAAGTGCAACTGATATGCATTATGTACCGGAAAATCAAACATCTTTGGAATCAAGCCATAGGAATTGTAAATGTCCAATGGACCTGTTACGGTACTGAGGATGCTACTTGGGAGCATGAAGATGCAATGCGGGCAGAATACCCGCATATTTTTTAGGATTTTGAAAATTTTGTTGTATATGGGTACATTATGCACTGAGGACAATTCATAAATAAGGGGAGGGGATTGTAATATCCCTAGGCCGAACCCAATTGTAATGTAAATGAAAATGTACTTAAGTTGGTGAGTTGTTTGATATCATTTTTTTGTATGCACATTTCTTGGCATAGTGCATGCATGTACTGCGCAGTAAAATGAGGAAGTTTGCACATTCCAGGATACCGCACGTAGCAACATAAGTGTGTGTGATTTTGAGGCTGGGTAGCCTTTTGTGTATATGTTGTGTTTTATAGGTTGGTGAGCCAGTTATTATAGGTTAAGATGCTTATGTTTGTATTAGGCCGGAGATCCTAGATTTTAAAGGCCAGTGCACCTATTTTTGTATATGTCTCATAATTAATATAAAATACATCGATGTGCGCAGACCGACCATGATAAAATAAATGGGGGACTAAACTCCACTGGTTAGGGAAAGGGAGGGGCCTAAAATTTAAGGAAAAGGGGTGATCTAGGGAGCTTAAGCCAAAAAGTAATATTATATTAATATTTCTTAAATCATAAAGTATGGATAATTATTTTATCCTAAGTTCTAAAGTTGGCGACAAGTGGGGCCAAAGTATCTCCCAACATGACAAGTGTCAAGTTGGGGACATGCATACATATTGTTGGGACTTACTTAATTTTCCCATATTTTCCATCATTCTTCCCATCATTCCTTCCATCATTCAGTCATCCATTCAATCATCCATGAGCATGCACACACCCCTTGAGCTATCTTTCATATATTCATGATTGTACCTGAACCCGTATCCATATCCATTTTTGTGTCGGTGTATCTGGTTAGCTTGGGAGTTGGACTGAAGAAGCGGGTTGTCAGGCTCATGGGATATTGAATAGACGGGTTTTCAGGCCCGTGAGCAATTCTCTGGGTGAGAGAATTGATGGGAATTTATGTCCTGGAGGTGCTAAACTATAGCTACAGTGCTCTGAGACTTCCTATCTGGCCTATTGTTGAAGCCTAGAAAGGAAGTGGGGCAAGTGAAGGATTGTTGAGTAGAGAAGGGGCACACTTCCTGGGTGGGACAGGCATGTGGAGAATGAGGGGCTGTAGGTTGTTAGTTTGAGTTGGCACCTGAGACAAAGTCTTTCCTGTTATCTATGAGCCTTTAGCCTAGTTAGGAATCCCTATACCTGGGTGAATTTTAGTCCCAGCTTGGGGGTGACTCACTGTTGAGAGTGATGAACAATTTCATCGAAGGATGGGAGTTTCGTGGAAGGTTTGTACGTAGTTGGTGACATTCTTACCAAGATAAGTGCCAAATTTGTATGAAGAGTCTCCCAATTTTTTTATATCTTCATCATCATTAAACATAGATTCCATATCCAAGGATTTTTCATAATATTTTTTGGTTAGGTGAGGCTCAATATCATCATCATTAAGTTTGTTTAGATATTCATCTAATTCATTATAATCTTGCACCTCATCTCTCTGTATGAAATTCTCAATTTTAAAAGGAGTTTGAATATTTTGTTCGTCATTGTTTATTTGCCTGTGTTGTATCTGAGGAATAGGATTTCTCTAGAATTGATTTCTAACATATGGATCATGTTTGTCTTCTTCCATTTCCATCCTGGAAATTTTGTTTGATAGATCTTTAATAATTTTTTCCATCTTATCCATTTTGTCCTCTGCATATTTTTCAGATCCAAAGGGTCATGCATGTTCTTTAAAATGCATGGGTTCTCTTGTTCCCTTCTCAACTTTAGTTTTCAAATTCTTGGATGCCATCATATTTGATTCAATCTCTATAACATTATCTTGTATCCCTTCTAAAGTAGTGGATCTTATTTCTCTCAAAAGTCGAGCGAAATCAGAATCAAAAGCTCCTACAAAAGTGACTTTTGCAGCTAGTTGGTAAGGTTTAACTTCAGTCGGGATTTTGTGATAAATATTATTAAATATTTGAATGAAATCTAGGACTGATTCTGATGTCTTATTTCTCAAGGCTCTGAATTCAGTTAAGTAATAAAGATGATATTTTTTCTCACCCCATTGCCTTATGAAGGAAGTTTCCATATCATTATATGATGGTATAGAATCTACTGGAATTCCTCTGAACCAATTTATTACCTTTCCTTCAAATGTTTGTACCAATAGTCTCATGTAAACATCCTCATGCTCAACACCAAGAATATCAACAAATTGATCAAAAAAGGATATATGTTATGTTGTTGTTCAATCCCCTTCTCCCATGAATTTAGGGAGGCTCTTCATGTAATTTTCAGGTAAATCATGCAGGATAGTAGGAAGGACTAAGGGAGCATATCTAGAAGTGACCTTGGAAAAGATCCTAGGGGGTTGAGCGAGTATTCTTTCTTGTCCACCAGCCCCTGCACCTCTGGAACCTCCAACACCAGCACCTCCAACACCGTCCATTGAAAGTCTAGGAGACAGAATTTGAGTACTAAATAGGAGATTATCAAAAACTTCAAAAGATTGATCTACTGATCTTTTGACTACTTCGGGATGGTGTGAATGAAGTTCAGTAAAATGATCATGAGAAGATGGAAGATATGGATGAGGGGGAAAAGGAAAACTTGAGCTTAGTTTCTCATATTTACTAGATGTATAGATAGGAGAAGTAGTAGGTGATGAATCTGAGTATAAAAAATAATCTACAGGGTTTTTCGAAATAAAAACTTTTACTTCGGGAAGAGAAAGAATCAATTGTGTACTAATGATAGTAGGGATTGAAATGGATTCTTTATTGTCACTGGTAAAAGTATCTATCAATGAAATAGGGATGGTCTGGTCAATCTCAAATTTTATTTTAGGAATAATTACTTCTGGAGTTTCTAGTTTAACTTCAGACTTACTTGTTGATGCTTATGCAGAATGAACTTGTTTAAATTTTTCTTTAATACTTAGTTCTTCAATGGGAATCTTAACATTAACTTGTGTAATTCTAGTTTGATAGACCTTACTTACTGATGCAGAAGTTTGTCAAAGATATCCCTTCAATTTCAACAATTTTTCGGGATCTGAAATTGGTGTAGTCTGCTTTTCATCTGGGTTTTTCCTTCTATTTTTCGACCGAAGGCCAACTTTGCCTACAACGGAGTCGTCGGGTTAAAAGTGAATCTTTCCACGTATTCAATATTTGTTCACCATCAAAGACCAAAATTTTAACTTTGTCGTTCTCCCAGGGGAAAAATTATTTCATTTCTCTATCCTCGACAAAGATGCTAAAAAGATGTTGTTCCTGAGATTGATTCTAAGGCTCAGATAATAATGTCAGGCGTCAAAGATTTTAAATGAAGCATTTTTATGAGTGTTTTTTTCCACCTTCATTTTTCTGATAAATAATATTTAAATGAAATTAATGATAAGACAATACAAAGGTTGTATATCGTTATTTGAGTCGCAATTATAATCTCAAATGATGTAGAAATGATTTGCAAAACTATTAAAACAAAGTCAGGTATCAATTACAGATAAGTCTCACCTGGTTTTTCGTAAAAGAAAAGTAGAAGATGCACCCTTGAAAGGATATAAAAATGTAGTAATTCACACAGGTCACATGTCTTGTTTTACTCACGGTAATAACAGAGGAAAAGTTGTTACTGAATGAACTTCAGATATATTATGATCACAGTAGACGTGTTACTAAATTGTAATCATTCACTCTTCAAGAACTACAGATATAAATTCAGAGAGATGGAAACACAAAGCAAACACATAACTCAAATTGAACAAAACTTAGAATCTTTGTTTTCACTTGTATTGATATTCAAAAACATTTATATTTTACATTCAGCAAGAAGCAACCTTGAATATATCTAAAATCTATCGATTTATACAAAATTTGTCTCAACGGAAAACCATTGGACTTCCGACGATATCTGCCTAAAAATAGAATACAATCCAAAAGAAATAACAACATGCAGCTATTGTTGAGTTTTGATTTGATGTGTTGGCACTTCATCTTCGTTCTTCATGTGTTGAGTGAATCATTTTTCCATGTAAATGTATCTGATGCACTGGAATCCTGCTACAACTTTTGAATGAGAGTCCACACTTTTTCGTCATTCTTCCATTCATCCCTTGCTTCTATTATCC
>SNQJ01S0058469.1:10123-24742 GCA_010110895.2 Picea sitchensis | reverse complement strand
TATAATATGCCCCAATTAAGGGGTAATGAGCCAATATTAGGGCTTAACATCTTAAGTGTCTAAATATCCTAACATACCCCCTTAAGAACAAAATGGGATAATATTGAAGGATTTACAATGGTGACACAATAGTACAAGGAAGGAAGCATTAGAGCCTATTTCCCCTCAATGACAACTTCTTGAACTCCTAACATAGATCAAAGTTTGGAAAAATTCACTTATGTAAGATACTTTGTGAAAACATTTGCAACTTGATCATCTATAAGGAAAAAAGAGAACTTTGATAATGTGATCTTGAATAATATTTCTAATAAAGTGCATGTGTATCTCAGTGTGTTTGTTGCACTGATGTTGGATTGGATATTTGGTGAGAATGATGATGCTCTGATTGTCACACTAGAGTGTGGTTGGATTCTATTGTCGGAATATGAAAATTAAAGGATCTATTAAATCCACAAGGATTATTTAATTGCATTAACAATTTATTGATACTCTACTTTCATTGAAGAAAGAGAAAGGGATTATTGTTTCCTACAATCCCAAGTGACAGGTCTAGAACCGAGACTAAAATCATAACCTCTAGTAGAATTGTTATCATCATGGTTATTGACCCAATCATAATTAGTGAAACCAACCAACAAAGGAGACCCTCTAAATTGTGATGTATCCCAAACTTAACTGTACCCTAGATATGCCAAAGTTTCATTTTTTGTTTCTTTCCACTGGATCTCATGGGTTGTTTCCATATACTAGGAAATAACACCAACATCAAAGGAAATATTAGGATGGGTATGATTCAAATACAAATGGATACCAACTAACTGAAGCTACAAAGTGGAAACAAGTTTGACTCCAAATTAAAAGGGAGAAGGGGTTGGTCTATAATATTCCATGTGAAAGTAGCAAAGAAGGTCACATGCATACTTAGAATGGGAAAGGAAAATTACTTCCTTGGTTTGCAATAATTGGAGGCTAAGGAAATATTTCAAATAATCTAAGTCTATCATTTCAATTTTTTCTTAGGGATGGATTTCACATGGTTTAAATATTTGGGATCACTATTAGTGAGAATAACATCATCAACATAAAGAAAATGTATTATGAGATGGTTTCCTACATTTTTGGTATAGACAATAGGTTCAAAATGACATCTAGAAAAGTCATGGTCAAGAATAAAGTTATCCATTTTAACATAACAAGCTCGAGGAGATTTGTTAAGACCATAGAAATATTTCTTAAGGAAACAAACAAGTCTAGAGTCAATCTGAACATATCTAGGATTTTGTTCCATGTAAATGTATTCTTGAAAATCCCCATGCAAGAAGGTAGATTTAATATCCATCTAATGTACCTAACATTTATGTGAGGTGGCAGGGGCTAGAATAATGCATATGGAATTCATTTTGGCTTAATGAAAAAAGGTTTTATTATAGTCAATCCATTCAACTTGAGAAAATTATTTGGAAACTCTTATGTCTTTCAACACTTCCATCTAAGGCATAATTAGTTCTATAGGCCCATTTACATATGATAAGTTTTCTTCCTTTGAAAAGTGGTATGAATCCCAAGCATCATTCACCATTAAGGAATGATATTATTCGTTCATTGGTGTGTTCCAATCTAGATGGCTAGAAGATTCTACAAAAAAAATTGGATCACAAGTCTCTAAAACGTGATCCAAAAGAGAAGAGGCTCATTGGAACTATGAACGTTTATGGTGTTGATATATAGGATGACCAACTTCTTCTCTTGTTATGAAGAACCATATAGGAAGTTATGGAGTTGGTGTAGGTTCATGTTCAATGGAGCCAACTAGAGGAAGGTGAGGACAGAGGTGGATTTTCATCCTAACTATCATTATCTAAAGAATAAACTAGAATAGGATCACTAACAAAACAATTTGGAAGAGAATATGGCATGGAAGTTGAAGATGGAACTGTTATCTCCTCAATAATTTTCAAATTTTTGAGTTTAGGTGATTTCCAGATGGTCTTAGAGTGGTATTTTAAAGAATTGCATGATATATATTCATGATGTAAAAGTGGCAAAACAAATAGCTTTGGGCAGCTAAAAGGCATAATTTTGTGGTATTAAGCTGTCAAATATTCAGAAATTTGGTAGCTAAAATCCCAATAATTATCTTGTCATCATGTTTTAAAATGCTAATGAAATCACCTCTGGAGATCATGTGTTTGATATTGGTCAGTCATCATGGTTTTCATTCATTGTTTGATCAAAGTTTTTAAAACCTAAGTCGTGTCATACGAAACCCTATCATCACATATCAACTACATATGCCAAATTCTACACATGCCTATCGGGGTTTAAAATTTTTCCACAATTTGGGAGAGCACACAGGCCCAAACCACGAGTCAAGCCACAAGTAAAGTCACATGTCTACACACCAAGCCAAGCACAAGCACCAAGTTACATACACTACTCATCTCATCGAATAATTCCATGCCAAATATTGCAGGTGTTTAGTTTATTTATTTGGATGCATAAGATTGCTCAAGGCGCCACGAGGAAGAGCCATGAACAGGTGCAATGCGCAGGTGTTAAGGAAAATGTTCCCATAGATGTAGTTGGTTATAGTCTTAATTTTTCTCTACCTTAGCATACACAGTGGTCTTGGTCATGCTCCTTTGTTGCACCAGGAGGATCGTATGTCTGGCATCATCGTCTAGTTGTGCAGGCTTGTGTCAGAAGGAATGGATATTCATGTTTTTGTATGGGATATGAACACAGAACATGCGATCTATGCAATGAAGGGCCAATATGGATTTCCAATGGAAGCAATGAACAACAGCAGGAAATTGGTCGAACTTACTTTGTGTTGAATATTCAGATTTTCAATTTTTCTATCATGCAACTTTTCGAGGACATACCAAGCAATTGCTGACAGATTCCTGGAGTGGATTAATATGCATTCAAGACATTTTCAGATGCTCTAGATGTTGTACTAATATCTCTTGCACCGAATAATATCAAAATTGGAGAAATAAATCGTTGCACTAGAGACAGGGAATACAACTGCTTCCAGGACTCTTGACCTTCTAAAGGAGAAGTTCTCTCTGCTATTACATGTGGTCGATGAATTGGAAAATGCATTTGATGAAGAGCAAAGGGAATTAATAGAATAATTAAGAAATGCAGTGGAACAACAAAGCTCTCTGTAGAATTTCCCATTTTTACAGTAGGGTATGCAGCAGGGACAACTATTACCATTTCTGAACAACCTGAGTCAATTCAAATTTATTAATTTTGTTTCGCTTCCTTACACTCAACATGGATAGGAAGTAATTTGAATAGATTTTTGTTTTAAATATAACAGTTGTTTCTTGCCACACAGATGGTTAAGATAATTCTGGAAATTAATGATGTGATCATACCATATGGTTTGTAAACATGAATTTTAGGTTTTGTCTGTCGAGTGTTGAGATGACTCCAGAAAGGTGCATGTTCATTATTTATGATGCAATAGGATGGAACCAAATCGTATTCATTTGGTCTATTGTTAGTTGCACAGGTAGAATGGAAATCAAAAGTGGTCATACAAGCAAACTTTGTTGAAGTTATCAGTGAGAGATTTGTGAGAAATGATGGGATAGCTTATGAAATATTTTAGTTATCATGCAAGTTCATGAGTGGAAATATTGGGAAAGAGAAAGAGTTGCTTGTTCTTCAAGAAAATCTTGTAAGTAGGGAACGTGAAGAGATCCAAAGGCTTACTGATGAACACAAGGCTACACTTAAAGCATCCTACAGTAGCTCGGTTCTACATCTAGCCTATACTCTGTTTTCTTGCCTGGAAGAATGAAGAACATAGACATCAAGACATGGGTAGTAGACCCTCATTACAAATCAGATGATGTTGAGTAGTGTCATAGTATTTGGAGGTAGCATCATAAGCTCAAAGGTTGAATATCTCAAGCTATAGATCAGGTTTAAACCACAACTTCAAGAAGTTTTGTTCAAATAGCACTCTACCTCTTTTAGTAGCAAATGTTAAACTATTTGCACTAACAGTGCTACAAACGAGGGATCTCCCTAACAAAGAGGAAGGAAAGACCTATTAGAACTATGTCTTTGTTGAGGGAAATGACGTATGAGTTCCAGATGTTAAAGAAGTTTCCACCAGGTGCATCCAAACTCCAACATATGGAACATGATTGTCTTTTGCATATTGGAGGAAAAGTTAAAGGAGGACTCCTTTCGGTTGAAGGTTGAATGACTCAAAGCCCAGATGTCATTGGTAGTTCTAAAAGAGCATTGTCATCATTCAACAGCTGCTAAATCTATCAAAGACCTAAATTAAGGATGGGATACCTATCCCTTGAAAATAGGATCCCAATTCTATCTTTTGTAATCAAGTTAGATTTATTTTGACAAGTAGCATGTCAGATCCATTCTTTGAGGATCTGATAACTAGATTGTAAACACTATAAAGCCAATGTTTACAAAGAAGGTAGGGGTTTGACTTTGGAGACTCTTTCAGACTTTGTGCTCAAGCTTCTCATTTTCATATTAAGTAATACAAGCTTCTTTTTCCATTACTTGTTAAGATTCCCATCTTCTTATCTAGTCTGTACTTGCACTTGAATGTTATATTCATGTTATTCACATTTGTCTAATGCCTGATAGTTGTCATCCTATATTTGCATTGATGAGTTAGAATTGCAAGTATTATTTACTTATTGTAATCGGTCATTCATATATGTTTATTGTATGATTATGTTGGTATAGTAAGGATTCTCCACACATCCACTTATTTACAAACTCTATGAACAGTAGTAGTTGAAAGTCTTGTCAATCTAAGTTTGTTTATGAATGTCTTGAGTGAGTGAGGTTTGATTTAGTCATCCCACTTGATCCATTTGAGTGAATCATTGAGATATTAGTTAAGTTACCAGGCATCTCTGAGATACAACCTAGGAGAGTTTCCTAGAGTGATAACAAATTGGCGTCGTTGTCGGGGAGAGGAGATTGAAGCTCATCTTCCTTGGGAGACGACCCGATCCAGCTTTGACGATAGAAAAAGTCTTGACATCATTTGGTTGTAATCATCTATCTGGTGACTCCATGAAGGATGGATTCATTGGCGACTCCATTGTTCTGAAATTTGTTGGTGACCCCACTGGTATGAAATGAACAAGATCTTATCTAAGAGGTATGCATTCTGTGATATTTCAAAGATTGTTGGTTTCCCTAATCCAGTGTTTAGTAGAGATGAATGGGAAAATAGCCTTCCCATATTTCGAGGTGAATATTGGGAAGTACCAACTGAACATTTGTTGGACTTTCATGATTGCATTCATCGGTTGCAAGTTGTGCATCAGGATGTTCATATCTGGCTCTTATGTTTTTCATTAGAGGGGATTGCTCGTGATTGGTACCAGTCTCTTCCTATTGCCAGTATCAACTCTTTGGCAAATTTTCATGCTTCTTTTCATGTGTTTTGTAAATAAAATTTTCCAGTTGATCTTGTATATCCTGAATGTTGTCATGAATTCAATTTATTAAATGAAGAACTAAACATTCATGAAGATTTTACTGCAGTAGAAGATATCTCTTAGTATGATCGATATATTGATGATCTTCGGGATGTTAACCATTATATAAGTGCTTTTGACATTGTACCAAATGCATTCACTATCTTGGGTTGTCATGAAGATCAAATCTTTCCATTAAAAAATCCAAAGGATGATCAACAGATTGATATATTAGCAAATGACAGTTTCGAATCTGCTGCAAATACTAAGGACAGTCCTCAACTTTCAGATTTGAAGACAAAGGGAAATTGCAACAAACATGAAGAGGAAGATGACGAGTAGAAAGGTCTAGATCAGCACTTCATCCTGCATGTTTCTCTGACAGAGATAAAGTAGTTTGCATTCAGCATTAAGATCGGTGAAGGAAAAAGGTAGCAACTTTTCTTTCAGTTGAAACATCATCACGAAGAGGTATTTCTTTGTGTCTTCCATGACCCTATTGTTGATTTTTTGGAATCCATGAGCAACATAAATATCAAAATGTTCTTGTCAGATGAAAATTGGTTCTATCATATGTTTAAACCACATGTATGTTGGCTATGTATTCCTTCATTCTTTGATTCAAGATCAAGAACAGGTTCAGTAAATCCATTTCTTACATGGCTTCATTGGAAGTATGATTTTACTTGATAAGAGGCAGTACATTTGGTTAGCATAGGAGTTAGTAGAAGAATAAGCTCTTCACACGAGCAGGTAGATTTTTTTCAGTTTTCTTAAATTTACAGAGCAGGCTACAGGTTTTTAGAAGATCAGTTGCATAGGCTATATGACTCCATAGCCCAATGGAACAATAGATTTAAAATTTAGTATGTGTTTTTTTTTACAGGAAAGGCATCAGGTCTTCGATTCTTGAAACCTCATAGGGAGGATTTCATCCCCAATAGGAGCCAGTTGTTATCTCTGCAATAATTTTCAAATTTTTGAGTTTAGGTGATTTCCATATGGTCTTAGAGTGGTATTTTAAAGAATTGCATGATATATATTCATGATGTAAAAGTGGAAAAACAAATGGCTTTCGGCAACTAAAAGGCATAATTTTGTGGTATTAAGTTGTCAAAAATTCAGAAATTCGGTAGCTAAAATCCCAATAATTATCTTGTCATCATGTTTTAAAATGATGACGAAATCACCTCTGGAGATCATGTGTTTGATCTTGGTCAGTCATCATGGTTTTCATTCATTGTTTCATCAAAGGTTTTAAAACCTAAGTTGTGTCATACGAAACCCTATCATCACATATCAACTACATATGCCAAATTCTACACATGCCTATCGGGCTTTAAACTTTTTCCAAAATTTGGGAGCACACACAGGCCCAAACCATGAGTCAAGCCACAAGTAAAGTCACATGTCTACACACCAAGCCAACAAAAAGTGCCAAGTTACATACACTACTCATCTCATCGAATAATTACGTGCCAAAGATTGTAGGTGTTTAGTGTATTTATTTGGATGCATAAGATTGCTCAAGGCACCACAAAGGAAGAGCCATGAACAGGTGCAATGCACAGGTGTTAAGGAAAATATTCCCGCGAACGCAGTTGGTTATAGTCTTCATTTTTCTCTGCCTTAGCATACACAGTGGTCTTGGTCATGCTCCTTTGTTGCACCAGGAGGATCATATGCCTGGTATCATCGTCTAGTTGTGCAGGCTTGTGTCAGAAGGAATGGATATTCATGTTTTTGTATGGGATATGAGCACAGAACATGCAATCTATGTAATGAAGGGATAATATGGATTTCCAATGGAATAAATGAACAACAACATGCATATTTTTTGTCTCAATCAGCAAGAAAGTGGTTGAAGTTACTTTGTGTTGAATATTCAAATTTCAATTTTTCTATCATGCAACTTTTCGAGGACATACCAAGCAATTGATGACAGATTCCTGGAGTGGATCAATATGTAGTCAAGACATTTTCAGATGCTCTAGATGTTGTACTAATATATCTTGCACAAAATAATATCAAAACTGGAGAAAGAAATTGTTGCACTAGAGACAGGGAATACAATTGCTTCCAGGACTCTTGACCTTCTAAAGGAGAAGTTCTCTCTGCTATTACATGTGGTCGATGAATTGAAAAATACATTTGATGAAGAGCAAAGGAATTTAACTGAAGAATTCATAAATGCAGTGGAAGAACAAAGCTCTCCCTGGAATTTCCCATTTTTACAGTAGAGTATGAAGAAGGGACAACTATTACCATTTATGAACAACCTAAGTCAATTCAAATTTATTAATTTTTTTTTGCTTCCTTACATTCAACATGGATAGGAAGTAATTTGAATAGCTTTTTTTTTTAAATATAACAGTTGTTTCTTTCCACACAGGTGGTTAAGATAATTCTGCAAATTAATGATGTGATCATACCATCTGGTTTGTAAACATGAATTTTAGGTTTTGTCTGCCGAGTGTTGAGATGACTCCAGAAAGGTGCATGTTCATTATTTATGATGCAATATGATGGACCCAAATCATATTCATTTGGTCTGCTATTAGTTGCACAGGTAAACTGGAAATCAAAAGTGGTCATACAAGCAAACTTTGTTGAAGTTATCAGTGAGAGATTTGTGAGAAATGATGGGATAGCTTATGAAATATTTTAGCTATCATGCAAGTTCATGAGTGGAAACATTGGGAAAGAGCAAGAGTTTCTTGTTATTCAAGAAAATATTGTAAGTAGGGAACGTGAAGAGATCCAAAGGCTCACTGATGAACACAAGGCTACACTTAAAGAATCCTACAGTAGCTCGGTTCTACATCTAGCCTATACTCTATTTTCTTGCTTGGAAGAATGAAGAACATGGACATCAAGACATGGGTAGCAGACCCTCATTACAAATAAGATGATGTTGAGTAGTGTCATAGTATTTGGAGGTAGTATCATAAGCTCAAAGGTCGAATATCTGAAGCTATAGATCAGGTTTAAACCACAGTTTCAAGAAGTTTTGTTCAAATAGCACTCTACCTATTTTTGTAGCAGATGTTGAACTATTTTCACTAACAGTGCTACAAACGAGGGATCTCCCTAACAAAGAGGAAGGAAAGACCTATTAGAATTATGTCTTTGTTGAGGGAAATGAGGTATGAGTTCCATATGATAAAGAAGTTTCCACCAGATGCATCCAAACTCCAACATATGGAACATGACTGTCTTTTGCAGATTGGAGGAAAAACCAATGGAGGACTCCTTTCGGTTGAAGGTTGAATGACTCAAAGCCCAGATGTCATTGGTAGTTCTAGAAGAGAATTGTCATCATTCAATAGCTGCTAAAGCTATCGAAGACCTAAATTAAGGATGGGATACCTATCCCTTGAAAACAGGATCCCAAATCTATCTTTTGTAATCAAGTTAGATTTTTTTTGACAAGTAGCATGTCAGATCCATTCTTTGAGGAACTGATAACTATATTGTAAACACTATAAAGCCAATGTTTACAAAGAAGGTAGTGGTTCGACTTTGGAGACTCTTTCAGACTTTGTGCTCAAGCTTCTCATTTTCATATTAAGTAATACAAGCTTATTTTGCCATTACTTGTTCAGATTCCCATCTTCTTATCTAGTCTGTACTTGCACTTGAATGTTATATTCATGTTATTCACATTTGTCTAATGTCTGATAGTTGTCATCCTGTCTTTGCATTGATGAGTTAGAATTGCAATTATTATTTACTTATTGTAATCGGCCATTCATATATGTTTATTGTATGATTATGCTGGTATAGTAAGGATTCTCCACACATCCACTTATTTACAAACTCTCTGAACAGTAGTAGTTGAAATCCTTGTCAATCTAAGTGTGTTTATGGATGTCTTGAATGAGTGAGGTTTGATTTAGTCATCTGAATTGATCCATTTGAGTGAATCATTGAGATATTAGTTAAGTTACCAGGCATCTCTAAGATACAACCTAGGAGAGTTTCCTGGAGTGATAACAGAAACAACCATCGAATTAGGATCGTATGTCGATAGGATATCATCAAACTTAACATATCTCCTAATGATAATTTCATTGTAATTGGTATTAAAGAATTCTATAAAAAAATTCATCTTCATAATATCCAACAAAAGTGCACTTCTCACTTTTAGGTTGTAATGTTTTCCTTTTCTCATCAGGAATGTAAGTCCACACTTTACTACCAAACACACAGAAGTGGATTACATTTGGTTTAATTTCACTTTATGATTCTTCTCATGTTATTTTTTTAAATCCTTTGTTAGAGTGTGATTCACAAATTAATTAGAAAAATTTATATCTTCTTCCCAAAAGTAAATACTTAATCCCTTAGATTGGATCATGCGATTTGTCAATTTATTTAATGTGTGATTCTTTCTCTCGGAAACACCATTTTGTTGTGGTGTATATGGAATAGTATTTTGCATGTGAACGCCCTATTCAATGCAATAAGTTGTAAATTTGTTATTAACATATTCACCTCCATTACTTGTTCTTAACTTATGTACTTGATGTCCATATTGATATTCTACATTGGCCTTGTAGACCAAAAAAATGTCAAAAAAAGTCACTCTTAAGTTTTAAGAAATAAACCCAAGTGTGTATGGAGAAGTCATCAATGAAATTTAAGAAGTACTTGAACCTAGAGAAAGAAGGATAACTAAGTGGCCCACACAAATAATTATGAATGAGATACAATTGGGTTGAAGCATGCCAAGAGGTACATTTGTCAAAACTATCCCTATGATGTTTTCTAAGAACATGGCTAGCACAAACACCATATTTGCAACAAATCAGAGGAAGACTAGTCACCATATTTCAATTGCATAGATGTTGCAATGAGTGATAGCTTACATGACCATATCTCTCATGCAAAATATTTCTCAAGTCATCACTATGAGAAATAAATACTGATGGAAAATATGATGACCCTGAGTTGTCAAATTTATACAACTTGGTAATATTATCAACAATTATGGTTGCTAGGACATGCTTAGGATGTTTCAAATCCTTGATTAGAACTTGGTGAGGTGAAAACCTTATTTTTGTACCTTCACTTGAATGAGTGATTTGTTATATTGTAGGAATATTGTAGGAAAGACTTGGAAAACATAATACATCATTAAAATGACCATCATCTAGCTGAATTGTTCTAGACCCTACAACATTGAGAGATATCTCATCACCAAATAATATTTGTTTGATGTTACAATCATTAAGAGCATAAAAAATGGGTTTATGATAATATGCTCCATATCAATAAGCCACTCATTAGAAGAAAAAGTAGATGTTGCACTGAAGGAAAAACCAAAAGTAGAAAGTGTATGTCTAGGAGAAGAAGAGTTAGAATAAGAAGAATCAAGATTGATGTTGAGTTTATTCATTGCTACTTCTAAGGCCTCCATAATTTTAAAATATTTAAACTTTAGAAAACCATATTGCCCACAAAAATTGTAATGTCTCTCAATCTTCTTACTTTTTGATATTGGTCCTTTGTCACCATTAGGAGTAGAAGCTAACCAAGATGGCTTGGGATCCTTGTTTTACTTGTTGTTGTAAGGATGTTTCTTCTTTGGATGCTTCAATTTATCCTTCTGTTGGGTCACTATGGATTTTTCATATGTACTTGCAGTGTTGATCATTCCAAGATGCAAGAGCTTGTCTTGATCTTTGATCAAAGAATGAAAAAAACGATTCAAGAGAGGATGATTAGTATGTTGCGCGAAATTGCAAGTAGTCAACGCTACCTAGTGTATCATGACAAGGGACTAATCGCCTCTCGTGGATCCTTGAAATTTGGCAGTGGTTATTTCACCAATCACCCGCGGGTTTTGGTCTAACAACAACCGTACTATTGAAAAATGGTATCAAAGCTAGAGGTCACGAGTTTGATACACACTCTACTCGCGCTAAGGGGGAGATTTTTGCATGAAATTGCAAGTATTCAGAGCTCCCCGGTGTATCGTGACAAGGGACTAATCGCCTCTCGTGGATCCTTGAAATCTGGTGATGGTGAGTATACCAATCACCCGCGGGTTTTGGTCTAACGGCATCTGTACTACCGAAAACAATTGTTAGACATATTGTCATTGATGTCAACAGTCAATGCGATGATTTATTGATTATGAATTATCATTTTGATTTACCATAGATGAGATTGGCACTGATGTCAATAGTATATCAGTTAGCAAAGATAATGTCAAACAATAAGAAGAGAATCAAGGTTAATCTCTGGGGGGAAAGTATACTAAAGATCAACTGAAGAACATCACCTTAAGGCTGAAGCAATTCATGATTATTGTTGATCACGATATGATCAACAATGTTCCTAAGACCAAAGTGCAGAAGGGAAAACAAAGTACAGAAGTGAATGAAGATCAAAGCTCAGAAGGGAAAACAAAGTACAGAAGAGATTGAAGATCAAAGCTCAAAAGGAAGAGCGCATTGCAGAAGTATCGTCGGGATCGCTGGAAATATTGAGAAGTCGACCAATGCACAGGAAAAGGTGAGAAGCTTCAATAGTCGTCCGATCAAGAAATTGATGGTGTTGATCGTCTCATATAATGGACATCAGTCATATGAGTGACCATGGGTGTGAGGACTGTTGAAGGAATGTGACCATTGGATCTGCAAGCTATATCAACAATAGGGATATATTGCGGAGATTGGAAGGAGAATTAAATGACTTTCTAGTTCCAATCCCGCAATTGGTCTAGATCGTGAAATCTCATAGACTTGAATATCAACGACTCCGGTTGACACAAAAAATGATCAGATTAAGTCGGATTGAGGTTTGGTCGTCGGATGTGAAATCGCCAGATCAACGGCAGGGATAGATTGTGGATATCGAAAGGATAATTAAATATCGCGCTAGTTCCAATCCCGCAATTATTTAGGACCGTCCAATCTTATAGCTTCAAATATCCATAATTGTGGTTGACTCACCAGCGACTCACAACTTCAAATTGCGGAGTTTGGGTGTCGAGTTAAATCACTCGCAATTTATGGTTCCACAATAATCGTCGACTATTAATCTGCTTCGAAGAGTCCACATTGACCGTTGGATCACTTTTGAGTGGAAGGATAGGATAAGAAAAAAGGTTGAGTTCTCGATTATCCGAATACCCGTCAATCGTCGAATCAAACCCGAATTACCGTCAGTCATGGGATCATTTTAAAGTGACATAAGGATAGGTTAAGTGAGGTAAAATGGATGAGAGTTTGATTATCTAAATACCCATCATTTTTCAGATCAAACCCGAATTCCCTTCAATCGTCAGATCATTTCGAGGGGAAGGATAGGATAAGTGAGGCAAAATATCTCAGATCTCATTTATCTGAATTTTTGTCAACTGTTGGATCACTCTAAGTGGAAGGATAGGATAAGCTAGAATAGTTGCATTGTAGACAGATCGAGCCATCTATCTAGGACCATGATCGATGAACAACACTTAGTTCAGGTATAAATATGTGAGGAGGTTAAGCTCCGAAAAAATCTCACTTCAGATTTTTCAATTTGAGATTTGAAAGACCCGAAGCCCGGAGAGCCAGAAATCTGAAATGAATGAGGACCATCAGATCTGGAGAAAATACGATGACCGTTAGATCAGGGATATCTATGTCAGCAAACCACGTCAGCAAGGACATGTGGCAAACCACGTCAGAATATCTACGTCAACAAACCATGTCAGCGAAGACATATGGCAGATCACGTCAGCAGACCATGTCAGCAAGGACGTATGGGAGACCACATCGACAGGGATGTGTGGCAGACCATGTCAGAAGACCACATCAGCAAGTACACATGGCATAATCAAATGATGACAAGTGTCAAGAGGAAATTGGCTCGTGCCATGTCAACAAGTGACGTAAGCAAGTTACGTCACTCCAAGAGATTTGCTTCAGGAGTTTTACCACCAAGAAATGTCAAAAGTCCCAAAGTCCCGAAGGACGAAGATCTGAATTCACTCTCATCCATCTATCTAAGATACATTTTAGGATTTATGACAATCATTAGATCCAGAAGAAGAACATGTGCCACATGAGGAGATCCACATCAGCAAGACTACGTCAGCAAGGACACATGACACAGTCAGAGAATGACAAGTGTCATGTTGAATCAACATTTCAGGTATGTGAAAATCATGAATATGAGTGACACATGGAAGCTACTCGGATCATGGCACGTCATCAAGTGAAGTAAGAAAGTTACATCACTCCAGGAGTTTTACCTCGAGAGTTTTACCACCAGCACTTGCCCAAAGTCCCGAAGTCCCAAATGTCGAAGTCGTGAAGTGGACACGACACGACCGATATGAAGATCACTTTAGGATCATTCTTAGTCGTCGATCTACTAAAGTGGAAGGATAGTGTAAGTGAAAGTACTAACCGATAGCAACCGGTCTCCACCACTTATGACTTAATCAACAGGTGATCACTCTGGAGGAAAGAAGGGGTTGAGATTTGAAGTCTCTGAAGTCTAGAGACCCGAAGGAGATCTCGACTGCTGATACAAAAGGAATACGTGTCAATATATTGGCAGCTATGGAATATTGACATATGGAGGAAAGAAGGGGTTAAGATTTGATATCTCCAAAGTCCGCAGACTCAAAGGGATCTCGACCGTCAATCTGAGGTCGGGTGTACTCTCAATCGTTGATCAAAATATAGTGGAAGGATAGCATAAGCATAATAGCTGGATTCCCTAAGTAAATGGTGGCCATTCATATCATTGTTTTATTAAGTCCTGGCTGCAAGATACCAGATATAATAAATATGCAGAACAGAAATAAAATGCTAGAAATGGCAGAATAATAGTAATATAACCAGCATAATCTCCACAGTAACACAGAAATGATATAAGAACAACAACAAAAATAGCACTTTGATTCAGAAAGCAATTTTCACGGGCCTCTTCTAGGGGGCAACCTCCAATCGAGAAGCGCTCTCTTACAATAATCTCCAAGATAGGGTTTTCATACCGTCGACCCTTATTTATACTAAATATGTCTATCAAGAGAAGCATCTAGAGGAAGATCCTTCTAGAAGTGGAAGCTTCTATTAGGTCTTCTTACATCCGCCTTATTCTATTTTATTGAAAGGCCTTATTA
>SNQJ01S0058468.1:91023-108579 GCA_010110895.2 Picea sitchensis | reverse complement strand
TACATTAAAATTAAATTTCAATTTCGTGGTAGGCATGTTTGTTAAATTCTTTTTATTCATTCTTAATGTTTTTTAATGGTCTAAGAGCTTGTGTTTTTTCTCTATTTTTTTATTTTAGAGTTTCATTCATATTTTATTTAATTTTAAAATTTATGATTAATTATAAAAAAATAAAAAACAAAAATTTCAAAATTTATGTTTACATGATTTTTAATTATAGTTATTATTGTGGTAGTAATATATATAATGATGATTAATGTTCACTTAGATCAATTAGTCTATAAAATCTTAAGAAGATAAGAGATTACTTCATTTTTTTTCAAATTATATTTCTATTCTCAAAAAGCATTGGATTGATAGAAGGACGGTTATATTAAAATTAAATTTCAATTCTATGGTAGGTACATTAGTTCTTTTTATTAGTCCTCAATTGCTTCTTCTTATTATTAATTATCAATTACTTCAAGTGATCCAAAAGCGTGTGTTTTTTCTCTTTCTTTTTTTTAGTTCCATCCATATTTTACTTAACTTTAAAGCTCATATATATATATATATATATATATATTAAAGTTTGTGTTTACATGATTTTTAATTACATTTATCATTGTGGTAATAACTTTTTTTAGAAGGAAGGTTATATTAAAATTAAATTCCAATTTCATGGTAGACATGTTAGTTTAATGTTTTCTTTTTCATTCTTAGTGTTTTCAGTGATCTAAGAGTGTGTGGTTTTTCTTTATTGTTCTATTTTAAAGCTTTATCCATATTTTACTTAACTTTAAAGTTAATGATTAATTACTAACATTCTTTTCTATTTTAGAATTTCATCTATATTTTATTTAACTTTAAAATTCATGATTAATTAAAAAAAAATTAATTTCAAATTTTGTGATTACAAGATTTTTAATTATATTTATATTGTGGTAGTAACTAACATATAGTTTATTTTTTAGTATTAAAATTAAATTTCAATTATTTGGTAGGTATATTCATTCAATTCTTATTATTCATCATTAACCTCTTAAAATTAAATTTCAATTCCATGGTAGGCATGTCCATTCAATTCTTTTTTGTGTGTTTTTTTTCTTTTTCTTTTTTTTATAGTTTCATCCATATTTTACTTAAGAGAGTAATTAGATTTTGTTTTAATTTCAAAGGTTGTGTTTACATGATTTCTAATTATATTTATCATTGTAGTAATAATTAATATATAGATAAAAGAAAATTATATTAAAATTAAATTTCAACTTTATGGTAGGCATGTTCATTTAATTGTATTTATTCATCTTTAGTGTCTTTGTGTCTTTCGGTGGTCCAAGAGTGTGTGTTTTTTATTATTTTTCTATTTTAAAGTTCCATTCATATTTTACTTAACTTTAAAGTTCACGATTAATTATAAAAAAATAAAAAAAAAGTTTGTGTTTACATGATTTTAATTATATTTATCATTGTAGTAGTAACTAATATATATATCCTCGGATGGGGTACTATCGGAAACGCTGAGTGGATGGCCAAACGGGTGGACACCTGGCCACAATTCTCGCCACCTCATGCCAACTCAGTCCGCACTCACCTCTGCCTTTACTCCATGCAATTAAATCCTCATTCGACGCACCCTTGCATTCAATTGCACTCGGCTCAGTTTAATTCTTTGGCGCTCTAGTTCGCGGGATCGGTAAATGTAATGGGTTGGATGCAGGCCCAGTCCCATCACCTTGCCCGGTTCAGTGGTTTTAGGCCCGATCTCTGGAAATCCATGGCTCATTTGAGCTCTCGACCTCCCGCGTCTTGCCCTCCTCCTCCAAACTGTTTACTTCTTTGCCTCCGGTTCGAGTTTCCTCCGCCTTTCCACCATCCTTGGCGCTCTCGGCCTCCCGCGCCTAACACACATCCTCTAGTCTGCATTTGCTCATGGTTCCAGCTTGAACTCACTCCTTCGCTCAATAGTTGCCTCGAGCTCCACCTATGGTTTTCGGGGTATCTCTCGATGCCTCGCCTTCGAGGAAAATCTAAGTGGGGAGCGGCCTGGTACGCGGCAAGAGGCAGAGGCTCGAGGGGTCGTGGAAAGCAGTCTCTTCAAAGCTTGCCTCAGGACTATGCTCGTGCCTCCACCTTGGAGCTCCCCCCTCCCCCATGCCTCAACTCGTGCCACCTCTCCGGACCACCCTCCCGAACGAGCCACTACTCCATATTTACCTCCCTTGTCTTCTCCATATGCCTATNCCGCCCTCTTATGCGTGCACCCGGTGCACTGGTCTGGAACCTCTGAAGGACTCTTTGGATTTCATCAAGTGCGCAATTAAGGACATCAATGACATCATCAAAGAGAAGTGGAACAGGGAAGAAGACCGGATTCGTCGTGAGGATCTTTTGATGTCTCTTCTACGGGATCTCCGGCAAAATTTTCCGGACACTGGTACTCTAGGCAAGGACACTGCACAACATTGAAAGAACGAGCAGAGGCCCAACCCCGGCTCTGGATAACTTCATCTTGCTCAGGTTTCCCAAGTTTTTATGTCTCTAGACAGTCTAATTTACAAGGTTTTCGCCCTGCATGGCTTCTTAGCTCTAGGATTATACAGGTTTTTCTCCTTTCAGTTTTTTTAATTCTGCATGGATAATCTAGCTTATAGGATTATTCTCTCCCTGCGTGGCATCCTAGATCTAGTACTTTACAGTTTATGCTATTTACAATTTTTTAAGTTTTGCATGGACACTTCGAACCTTAATGGCCATGTGGTAGCATTGGTTTCCCACCAGGGCAATGTTGCCACAGCCTCTTGGGATAGCATGACAGTTGTAACTTTTGTTGCTTAGCGTTCTACAAAAACTAACTGACTATCTCTATCAATATCTATTTTATCTATCCAAAGAGATCCATTGGTAATCCTTTTAACAAACTGACCCAAAAGAAAAATGACTCTGAAATACATTACAAATCAATTTTGCGAGCAACCTTGGGCCTCATTCTCCTCCTCAACAAGAAGTGGTTCCATATCTTGAACCTCCAACGGATCTGGCGGCTAGCCCCTAGTTCATTTTTCCTTTGAAGCTTGTTGGTTTGAATTGACAGAATCAGGGTTGTTGGATGCCCCTGAAAATGTTTCCATTTGTTGAGACTGGACTATTGTTCAGAAGAGTTGACACTCAACCTCTAAAGCATCAATTCTCTTGATTTGTGCATGCACTGATTCGACAACCTCGACTGGCTTCTCATCGATACTAAACAGAGTTTGACGGTTGGCTTGGTTATCTTCTTCATGTCTTCAAAGTACTTTCTTCATATCCCGCCAATTAATGTCACCCAATCCTGCTTTGTGCAAACCTTGGAAAGACAAGAAAATAATAAGTCAAAAAAAAATTTCCACCCTTCCCAATTATGGAGGAAAACCCCAATTGGTCATCAAAAATCTAATGCTATTGGAAACCCACAATAAAGGCTTTGGGAGACTGGATGGATGAAAGACATATAATTTAGGAACGGGAGGGAACGTCAAATGAACTTGTTATTGTTCAAACCTGTTTGCAAACCCCACCAGCGTCGAAGAAGAAAAGCTACTTGGAGTTATGTGTCCCTCCTCACATGCATGAGAGATGAACCATTGGAAATCCCAGGTCATCGGTTCACTAGAGAACACCAACACATTCCATCTTAGCTTGGAAAATTGCCACTCGCCCGGACTCCATCCGCTTTTGCTACTCTCCATCTCCATAAAGTTCTCACATTTGAAAAAGCCCCCCACACATATTACCATTTAATTTGATATGGTTGAGCCCCTTCATCCAATATATAGGCTGCAAGGCATTTCCATGAGTTGGTTCTACATGTGCCTGCATTACTCTATGCATTGGAATATGTGAAAGGAGGCATGTCATTGAATTATGGAATGGGGTTTGATGAAGTACACACATTTTTTACTAGAGTGCCTTGGTTTAGATGAGAATATATTTTGTCCCATCGTTCCGTAGAGCTATTGTGCTCCCTTTTGATATTATAAAAGATGATTTTCTCAAATGTGGAGACCAGGCTATGAATCCTTGTCAGGATAGCCCTTAGCACATTGTTTTCCACATGGTCCTAATGGACTGTAACTCTTATTATCATCATTGAATCTCCCAAGATGATTATCTCCTTGAGCCCAAATTCTTTTGCAACTTTTAGGCACATCCATAGTGAGTAGGCCTCTGCTAGATTGTTGGAGATATTACCTATCCCCAAGCATAGTAGAACAATCTAGTTCCTTCAGGAACAAAAGGATTCCCCCGCACCAACCGCCCCTAGTAACTAACATATATTTAAGTGTGATACAAGGTTTTATAATTTCACAAGTTTGATTATTTTGTAAAGTTTTTTATGTTTCTAATTGTATTGGTGGTAATTAATGAATTTTTAATTAAATAAATTTTGTATATACATTTTTAATTTATTAAAATATATGTATTATTATGTATTTTTTTTTAATTATTAATTTTTCCCATTAAATACATATTTTGAGAAAATTATTAAGTGAGAGTTCAACATATCACTTATGAAGATTGAACTTAAATAAGGAGGATAATAATGATTCATCATAACCACCTGAAATGAACTCAATTAATATATTATCTAATTATTATGTGAAAGACTATCATTATTAAATTTATTTATAATTTTTTATGTTAAATTATTTTTCGTGATTATTTAATTCCTAGTGAACGATTAATCATCATCATATATAAAAATGTTGTTATTAAAAAATTATTTTTAATTTTAGGTTAATTTTTTTAATAAAAAATCTCCTTTGTTTATATAAAAGATTAAAACATAAAAAAAAACATTGTAAAAAATAAAATAAAAACTTATATAATTAGAAGGAAAAGGAGAAAACTAATAACTCGCTTAAAATACAACTAATATAATACAATCCAAAACATATAATATATTTAAATATCAAAACAGAAAAAATAAAGACAATTTGAAAACATATATAATATCTTTGAGTATGAAGGTTTTCATAGTTAGTCATATTGATTGCTTTAATTTTCTGGAAGTAAATTGTGTCATGTTTTTGAAATGTCTAGTGTTTCAAGTGGACACTACACCCATCATTAGAGACACATCAAGCTCAATTAATGCTATAAAAGATTATTGATGATATAATTTAAATGAAATTAAGGAGAAGTCATTGGAAAAATATATCATAAATAAATGAATTATTAGATGACCATTAAAATGAGAAAAGAAACAAATAACCCAAGAAGCATGAGGCTTGGAGATTAAAGAAGGATAAAAATGGCCATATGTGGAGTCCAAGTTGAAAATCAAATTAATAAAAAAATTGGATAAATTAAAAGAACAATTATTATTATTAGATTAAATCAATATAAGAAATTAAAAGGAAGTAGGAAACCCCTCATTTGTCAATTGGGTTTAGCTTGGATGGTTGGGAGGAATGCTTGTTATCCTCCCCACCCGGGTTCATTTCCCATAAAAATGATATGTTGAGCTCATAATGAGTATATTGTTATAATGACTTGGAGCCTTGTTTCATTATATGTATTGGAAAGTTTACTTTGATTCAATCGAATAGCGAGGATATATATATATATATATAATGTTTCTATTTATCTGGTATTTCCTTTTCTCCACAGGGAAAAAGGAGTTCCTATATATATAATGTTTCTATGCATCTGGTGTTTCCTTTTCTCCACATGGAAAAAGGAGTTCCTCGCTATTTGATTGAATCAAAGGTGTGTGTGTATATATATATATATATAAGAATCTGAGAAAGTCAAAGGAGAAATGAATGGAATTGCCAAAAAGAAGGTTCCATGTAGAAATAAATCGCAAACACAAGTGAGGGAAATGAGAAAATGTTAAGAGGAAAGGAGACGGATGAGAAAGTAGACAACTTTAATGGGTGAGATGTTGGATGATGGGTTTCCAGGATTGACTTTTGTTTAAGCTAAAAAGGCAGTATAATTATGTTTATAGACAATAAAAGTACGATCCCATTAGCAAGGGCCTGCCATAGAGGAAACTAGGACCATGAACTGGTAAAAGTCTAAACATGCCACCTTAGGATTATGAGATGGGGGCTGATAAAACATAAACCAACCCCCTCAATGATACATAAGATAAATTGACCAATCTGAAATAGTTCAAAGCGTTCCACACCACCCCTTCTGAAAGAAACAAAAGCGGGGGTAGAGTCGTATATATCCATATAGAATTAAACTTAATGGAAGCAAGCCAGAGATGCAAAAAAAACAANACATAAGATAAATTGACCAATCTGAAATAGTTCAAAGCGTTCCACACCACCCCTTCTGAAAGAAACAAAAGCGGGGGTAGAGTCGTATATATCCATATAGAATTAAACTTAATGGAAGCAAGCCAGAGATGCAAAAAAAACAAAAACCAGAACTCAACTTTTGGATTATGGAGTCCCCCCTAGTATTCTAGGCTCTCCTTGTCTTTATCGCCTTTTCCAAGCTTGTCAATCGCCTCTCTTGGAGTGTCATTGTCCTCGATTTGAATTGGGTAGTCTCGCATTCTAGTAGAGTGTTGGTGTTGGGTCTCATGTCGAACTCTGAAATTGATCCTGAACTGCGAGAGGCAAAAGAGATCAAATTTACCATCAAGAATTTCAATCGCCTGGGTGGTCTGGTCATTATCCCTTTTGGCCTAAGTGACCATAGCTTTCATTATCCAATACATCTCTGCTAATTGGAAGTATCTAGTTTATCTGGTACGGGGGTATTTAGGGTCCTCCACCCAATACTGCACCTCTCTAACAATGCATGTGTATGAATTTAGGTGTAGTTGGCGCCTAACAGCTTCCTCGATGCCCACGATGCGCTTATTCTCTTTCTCTATGCTCAAGTATTGATATTGCATCTCGGTCGTCCAAGTGGCACGAGCTACCCTTAACCAAGTATTTGGACCTCTCGACGATGAAGACTCTGATCGTTTACCTTTCGCTCTTGCCCCCTTCCTGGCCATGGTTTGAGAAGTTCGAAGCTCTAGCTCCTCTGAGATTATCTCTTGGATAACTCGAAGATAGAACTGGTCCCAAATCCCTATGTCAAACCAGAGATAGACGAAGTGTTTCAAAGGGGTCTTCCCGATCTTTGACCAACGCTTATGCGTTTGCAACTCATATAAGTTTTCCTTTCTTTTCTTGGCTTGCTTGGAGGCTCCTTTAATAACCAAACTGGCATGCCCGAAGGGGGTTGCAGTCCCAAGGCCCTTTCCTCCTTGCCATTAATCCAGTCACATGGCTCGACCAATAGGCAATTGTACCTATCGTCCTTTCGATCTTCTGCTCGTAACTACCCAAATTATGAATCTACTCTATCCTTTTAATCTGACGCAAGATCCTAATGTTTTAGCCCACCTTACCATGATGGGGACACACAACCTCAATCTACACTAATGACACTCGATCTCCGTCGTAGACTCCCCGCGAACTAGCATGAGCGCTTCTTGAGAAGTCGCTACACCAGCCATCTTCCATTCATCCTTGCATCAAATTATTGTGGGATATCGGGATAGTCGATATGATCACCAACCCTTACTAGGACATTATTTCTCTCTACATGACAGATGTCAGTCGTGTCATAGGGAGTGGGAGTTTCCTCTATCTTCTCATAGAGTCAGGTGGCATTGGAGGGCGACTTTGGTTTGCCAGTTGGGCCCATATCGCTCGGTCTTTCGACGATTGTCTTGTACCCTTGTGTCAGATCTCCATCTATTGTCACTTCCACTACTTGGCACTTCACATGGCGTTTCATGTCAATATCACTTAGCCTCATGGCTTCTTGCCAAGTAGCGGACTCAGTGGGGTCCCCCAAATGCCACTTCATCATTCAGAAGTTTTGATGGACCCCTGCATTTGCCAAGTAGTCTGCCATCGAGTTGGCTCGTCAATGAACTTGAGATAGAATTAACACCTAGAAGTGTTGAATCAACCTTGCGACCAGGGATGATTTTAAGGATACAAATTTATATTAAAATGTAGAAACTTGGGCTAATCTTATTATTCCTTAATATGCAAAATGAAAAATGTTTGGTGATAGTTTTGTAAAAATATTCAAATTTCTAATAATTTTATATACTTTCTATAAAATTTTGGCGGTTTTTAAGGTAAAATAATTTTATCCCGTGGAATTTGGGCGAATCGTTTTTAGAAAAAATGGAAACTAGAGAATATTTTTATGGGGAAAAACATGAAAAAATAACCCATTTGCGAAATGTATCCCCTAAAATTATCTATGCTTGCGACCTACGTCCATCCATACAATAATCTCCAATTTGTGGAGATCTTTCCTGGGTTATCCCCCTCTCTCAGGCGATTTATAGCTAATATGATCAGGAGAGAATCTCCTTCCACCTACAGAGTCGAGATACCCTGATGTTTTTCCAAGTCCGGGCCTTTGATGAGTCCTTCTATCTCCACCATGTTGTTGGAATTATACTCCAGATTGTTGGCAAACATAGCCATGATTCTCCCCTCTAGGTCTCTTAATAGTCCCCCCGCACCAGATTTTTCAGGGTTGCCCTTGGATGCACTGTCGAAATTCATCTTGATTGATCCTTTTTCCGGTGGCTTCCAAGCTTGGTATGTTGCTTTTGTTTTTCGGGGAGGCATTTTAGGAGCTTGTTGGAAGGCAAGGTCAAAATTACAGCACCTAAAGATGTCTTCTTCCGCCACAGGTATTATTCGATCATCCACTAACCAAGTACTCACAACGATGGATTCTTGGATGTTGTCATTAATTTTGTTCCACACTCCCTCAATAGATATGGAATTTTGCTTAAAATTCGTCTATTTCTTTCTTTCCATAGATTCCACATCGAGATCCCTGAAAATATCTCCCAAGATTTATTCAGGATGGGATTTTGGAATGGCTATACTAACCAATGAATAATAAGGTTTGATGGGTTTTCTCTGTCTGTCCCAGTTCTCCAAAACATTATTGCTCCATAATCGCAAATCCTTCGCGCTTCGTCGCAAGAGCAGAAGAGATGGGAGAGGGTTTCCTCCTCTGTTTTGAAAAGCATGCAGATGGATGGGACTTCATACCCTTTCGATCTTAGTTTATCCCAAATCAACACTTTTCGAGAGAGAATCAACGACATGAAGGTTTCCATTTTTAGACAGATCCCCGGTTGCCAGATGCACTGCGAGTCCTGCCTCCTATACTATTCTGACAAGTTTGTTGCTCGCAAATAGGCATATTTTACTTTGTACATCCCCTCACCTTTGTTTCCCCATTGGAGAATATTCGAGTCGTTTCTTAATTTTATATGTCTGAGGGAGAGCTCAGCTTTAATGCGATTTACAATCTTTAGTTCACGATGGGCAAGCCAGTCCACTGAATCTTTCCATATTCTTGTAAGTTCAGCTGCTGTGGTGCCCGTGCTCTCCCAATATTGATGGACCAGGGTCCATCCTTTTTCCAACATAGAGGTTCTAACACATTCCATTCCTTCTTGATTTGCTCGGGTTGGGAGTTTCTCCTAGGCATCATCCCAGAAGAGAGCGATCTTCCCATTATGAACTTCCCAAAAACTTTCGAGTTGAATTAGCTCTTGATTCTACCAAGTTGAATTCTAGATAAGAGATCCCAGACGGATTCCATCCATGCGGATGAGGTCCTGAGGGTCTACCTCAGGGGCATATTTTTTTTCCCACACTTTGGCCCAAAAAGCCTTTGGGTTAGTGATCCATTTCCACCATAATTTGGCTGCTAGAGCTCGACCTGCATGGAGGGGATCCCCGATTCCAACACCTCCATGGGTATTTGGTTTGCAGATTTTTCCCAAGCTACTAAAGCCCATTTTTTTTCTCTTTTGTGGCCCCTCCCCAAAGGAAGGATCTTTGCAGGGTCCTAATCTTTTTCAGGATTCCTTTCGGAGATGCCAACACTGAGAATAAGTACAAGGGCATGGAGCTAAGGACCGATTTCATGAGCATAATTCCGCCAGGAAGAGTCATGAATCTATGAGTCTAGTTCGTCAACTATGTTTCTAGTTTATCCAAAATCTCTTGCCATGTAGTATTACGGATGACCTTGTCGAGAAGCATGGCTCCCAAGTACTTGGAAGGGAGATTGGCTTTTTGGAAACCAAGAATCCTGGCTATGTGTCTCTGGATAGGAATAGAAGTCTTAAAGAAAAAAAATTGAGACTTTGCAAGGTTTATGACTGTACTAGAGGCTTTTTTTGTAGAGATCCAGCACGCACCTGATAGCTCTGGATTCTTTGACATTAGGGATCCCCATGAGTAGGTTGTCGTCGACGAACTGGAGGTGCGTCACAGGGTCTAACTCTTCTTGCAGCCTTAGACCTTGAAGTTTTCTCTCCACCACCTCCTTTTGGATTAGTGTTCCCAGGCCTTCAACTAAGATGATGTAGAGATAGGGGGATTGAGGGTTACCTTGACGAATACCCCTAATCCGGTTGAAGGTTTTTGATGAGGAACCATTGACGATTATAAAGAAGAAAGTTGAGAAGACCAGCCCAAGAATCTAGTGGACCTAGTCCTCTGCAAAGTCGAAAGCCTCGAGCATTTTCCTCACGAAGTGACAACTTATTTGATCATAAGCCTTCGACATGTCTAATTTTATGAGCATGCCAACTTTTTTTATAGCTTCATTGAGTGGACTGTTTCATGTGCAATGAAAATCCCATTCAGGATTTTTCGCCCTTCCATGAATCCTCCCTGCTCCTTGGAGATGATATTTTTTAACAGGGGTTTAAGTCTATTGGCCACCATCTTGGAGACAATTTTTTAAATAACGTTACAGAGTGCAATTGGTCTGAACTTTTCTACCATATTCGCCTCTTTTTCCTTTGGGATTAGTGCTAAAAAGGTGGCATCGAAAGCTTTGAGCATGGAGCCTGACGTTCACAATTCTTCCACAACCTCCCAGATGTCTTTTTCGATGATTTTCAAACACTTCTGGAAGAACTCGGAAGTGAAGCCATCGGGGCTCGGGGACTTCCCTATTTTCATATCCATAACTATACTTTCTACTTCCTTCAGGGAGGTTGGACCCATTAAAAATCAATTTTTGTCAAGGGTGATACGTTTAGGGATGTGCTTGGAGATCTCATGGATCACCTATGTCTTATCCTTATCTGGTTATGTGAGGAGTGTTTTGAAACGGTTGTCCAATTCCTTTTCTATGTCTTTTGGGGAGTCGGTTCTTTCACCTGAGCTCTGGACAAGCGTAAAAATTATGTTTCGATTTCTTCTTTGGAACAGGGAGTTGTGGAAGAATTTTGTATTTCGATCTCCTTCCCTCAACCATCGAATTCTAGATTTTTGTTTCCAGAGGACTTCTTCCTAAAGTTCCCGCTTGTCTAACTCCATTTTGATTTGATTTTCTAGATCATGTATCTCCTCTGAAGAGATTCTCGAGGATGTTAATCGTTGAATTGTTTCCATTTATGATTCTAACCAATTCTTCTCTTCAACGATATTCCCAAATACTTCCTTATTCCATTTCTTGAGTTGGAGTTTGACATGCTTCAACCTTTGTTGGAATTGGTACATTTTTGTTCCATGAAGGTTTGGCCGCTCTCCTCACCAGGTTTCAATATTAGGCATAAAATCTTGGTGATCCATCCATAATTTTTCCATACAGAACGACTGAGGGCAGGGCGCTAAGGTTGTCTCCCAAGAAAGATTGATCGACCAGTGGTCCGAGCCAAAAAAAGAGAGAACTTCCGTAGTTATTGCTTGTTGAGCTCGGAAAAGGGATTCTAAGGTCAGAAATTTGTCTAGCTGCACAACTATGTTTTTTTCCAATCTTCTCTTGTTAGTCCAAGTAAAAGTGTCATTGTTGGTGTGGATTTCTATCAACCTATTATTAGTTATCCAATCTCAGAAGGAGTCACTCTCTCCCTCCAAGTGTCTTGCACTACCCTTTTTTACTAGAGGGCTATGATCATGTTGAAGTCGCCCCCTACGACCCAGTGATGACCTCTCAAGGAATTCACCGGGTTGTTCAAGGCTTCCAAAAAATCTCTCTTGAGAAGGGGGAGATGAGGGCCATAGGAATTCGAGATGAAACCGTGGGACTGAGATCTTAGCCCCTTGAAGCTCATAGTGAGGATTCTCGAGGAGAAGACGAACAGGTTCAATTTCCATTTCATGGGGTCCCAGAGAATTTCCAGGCCTCCCAAGGCCCCGTGAGAATCTACAACTTCTACCTCACAACCTTTCCAAATCCTTTTTGTGATCTTTGCCATTGAAGCTCTATCACATTTTATTTCTTGAATCAAAACTATCTCAACCTTCTCCTATGTTATCCTCTCTTTTTTTTAGCATTTTGTGTTTGGATGGGGAATTTAGGCCTCGCACATTCCATGAGATTAGCTTCATGATCACTTTTGTTGGGTTTTGAAGTACTTTTTTGGGAGTCCAACGACTTATCCCGAGTCCACAAGGTGTGCGCCCATTTCTTCGATCACCTGGCTATAAGGTTTTATGCCTCTTCTTTTTTCCTCATCAGATGATTTCTTGAGAATCTTTAGAGGTTTGGTTTTGATTCCAAAACTACTCGACGAGCTAGCTAGTATCCCTAGGCCTAATTCCAACTCCCCAGAGTCTTGAGTCATCTCATGCGAGCATGACATTTAGGCTGTGTGTTTGGCTTTTATTTTTGGTTCTCCAGGATCTTACTTTCGAAGCTTTGGTTGTTTTTCCACTTCTTCCATATCTATCTCATATCCTCCTGCTTCTTGGGTAATTTTGGTTTGATTTTCCTAGGTATACATCTCCATCTCATGCTCTCCTAGTTCTGGTTGAGTTAACTTTTGACTTGGTTTTTCCTCTGTTTTGCGCCTTGAAACCTTTTGAGGATTTGAGGCGGGGAATTCTTTGGTAATGTTTGTTATTTCTTCGATTCTTCTTTGGTGTGGTCATCATTCTCAGGGGAGATCTCTGTCAGGGCTTGGAATATATTTTTATTTAGACCTCCCTTTTTAACTGGTTGGGTTTCTGGTCTTCTCGCTCCTCTGCATTTCCCCTGGATTTTCATAAAGCCTTCAACATTTTTATTCTATGGTTGTTTAACCTCAGGTTGTTTGATATTCATCGGGTAGCCATGATATAAATTTCCATGGGCGTGGCATTTCCTACATCTGAAGGGGATGTGTTCATAGTCCACCATCTAGGTCCACTCATTGTCCTGATAGGCTACTGTTACTGCATCCGGGAGGGCTCCTGCTACATTCATGTATACGCAGATCCGCGCATAGGAGGTGTATTTGGTCGCTTTTGTGATCTTTGATATTTTGATGAAGGATCCCAAGGTATTCCCTATGCCTTCCGAAGTTTCCATCTCCCATAAGAGGTAAAGAGTAAAGTCTAACCCAGATTGGGGCTGTCATGAAGTCCTCCTTCTATGAGGCGAACCTCTATGTCCAGTATCGAAGGTGGAGACCCACTGAGTTAAAGAAATAAGGTCTTTCCTCGAAGACCTTGTCTTTGTCTGCCATGTTGGAAAATATGGTTGTAAAGAAACCTTTAGATCCTAGCTTTAAATCCACTTGGCCTTTTATCTTCCATCTAGTTCACCCACCCCATGAGGGATTTCTTGGATGGCCATATGCCTATGAATTTACCTATTAAGGTGTGATCCTTCATGTTTTGAATATAGTTGCCAATATTAGGTGAGGTCACTTCATACCTGGGATTTTCTAAAGTACGCGCGTGACAATTGTTTACCTTAGTTTTGTCAGCTCCTGGGTTCTGCAGCTCCCCTAGCATGTCCTTTTTGTCCTTGCTTGTGCACCCCATGTCAGTATTTTCAGGCCGTTGTTGTGCTTTCCCCAGCACCGCATCCTTAAAATCCGACTGACCTTTCTGGCTTTTGTCTTGGGAATGCCCCAAGGACTCTGCCAACCCTGGTAAACCTACCTCCATTTTCGAGCCCCAAAATCCTGTCAAACCCTATACCCTACCCTACGTGATTGCTCGCTCTCTCCATTGATCATGTGTAACATATTAATCTGGGTTTCCAGTATTGACTTAGTTTATACTCATCTTCCCGATGAAAATTGTTGGGATGTTTTTCAATTTCCAACGCTTCTCAAGAATTTTGGTTTGGTCAAGCAAATGAGGTGTTTGGAGCTATCAGAGTGTTCAACAATAGCTGACTTAAAGATACGATTATGGAGGGTGTCAACTATGTGTTCTTTAAGTCAGGATTTGAGAGATATATCAGTTTAAACTATATAAGATTTGATCTTAATGTATCCCTAATAATAGATGGAGTATCCACATAAAACATTGGATGATTAAAAAACTATAACACAATTTACTTCAAATTTTTTTAAACAATCCACATATAATATATTTAAATATCAAAATAAAATTAAAAAAACTACAACATTTTGAAAAAAAATATATTTATAAAGAGAACAAAACTAACAACTCACTTAAAAATGAAAATAATATAACACAATCCAATACATAAAATCATTTTGAAAGAGAATATATATATAAAGAGAACAAAACTAACAACTCACTTAAAAATGAAAATAATATAACACAATCCAATACATAAAATATATTTAAATACATAAACTTGAGACACTTTGAAAACACATATACAAAAGTTATGGTAATATATAAAAAAAAAAAAAAAGAGGATATAGAAATTTAAATAAAAATAAAATCATATAAAATAAAAGAACAAATTGTAAGATAAAGAAGTCATAAAAATAGATTAATAAAAAATAAAAGAAAATACAAGAGAAGTAAGAGGACATTTAAAAAAAATTAATTTACACTTAAAAAATAAAATAAAATAACTTAAAAAAAATACTCAAATGGGGTGAAACTAGGTGGGGCATGAACGAATATTTGGATGCTACCTTGTAATTGAAGTAATTGAAGGACAAATATCAAAGCTTCGTGCATGTGGGAGTTTTGACGGCTAACGAGGAATAAGAGATAAGAGGTAGCAAGATGGAATTATCCTTCTCCTACCATCGATAATTATGAAAAGAGTAGGCATGAATGTGGGTTGTGGATACGCAGAGAGGACTGAAGAAAATGGATCTAAACGTAAAATCGTGATAATTTGCAGTGGTGATAAGGATGATCATCAAAAGTGGAGGACAAGAGCAGGTTCAAGAGAGATAATGTTGGCACATGGGGTCATACCCTTGTTGGGTTGTTCTCATAAACAACTTGTTTAAAGTTAAGTTAGATGTAAGTGTTTCATCGCAAGTGGATATGGGTCAAGAGAGGGAATCCTTCTAAATTTTTCCTGACCTTTAATCCCATGTATTTGGCTCTTCCTTCTCGGTCTATGGTGATGGCTATGTGATTATTTTCTTATGTGCTTGTTCTTGGTGTTGGGGAACGATGTCTAAGGAATTTTCTCCCTTGGTTTGAGTTTGAGGGCCATGTTAGTCCCTTGGTGGGTTCCTCGTCTCTTAAGGGGACTCGATCTTATCTATATTGGGTGTTTAAGCGAGGTTTCCTTCCTATCTCCTAGTGTGGTGTCCTCTTCAATTGACGTTTCCCTCTCCTCTCTTGGAACTCTATTATTCCCTTTGGCATTTCTCAGTTTCTGCCAACCCCTCTTTATTTTCAGACAGAGGATTTTGTGGTGGTCTTGGCTTGGTGGAGGGGGAGAAACTTTCGTCAGAATGGCTCGTGGTGTAGATAAGAATGTGGGTGCAAGGAAAAGGAAGGCAAAGGCCACAAAGGATTGATTGTCCACTTCAAAGGATCCCCTGCTCTCATCACAAGTGACCGAGGAGGCAAGGGAAGAAGAAAAATTGTTTAAAATAAAAGTCCCAACAAAAGACATAGAGTAGGTCGAGGAGCTAGAGAAAGAAGTACGAGCCATGTAGAAGACACTTTCAAAATACCATATTCTGAATGAAGTTGAAGGATGGGTGAAAGACCCAGTGTGCACAAAATCTAGGAGGACCAAATTCTTTAAGTTGGCATAAACTTACAGGTTTATTAAAACTTCGATTCCCAAGCTCTCGGTAATACACAGAGAGAGCTCTATACATTAATCATACTATCCTAATTTTCAAAGGAAAAATTGAAGTAACGTGCCAGGTGGTCTTTAGGATTGGAATCATGGTCTCTTGAGTGGGGGAGGAGGCAGACACCTCAGGAAAGAAACAAAATCCATCATGATCAAATGGAACTTGGGGAGACCCAATTATATTGAATGATGAACCTCGTGTTGTTGGTAATACTTAGGAACATAATATGGATATTGAACTCATATTTGAAGCTACGAAAGAGGAAAGCCCCTTCTTTCCTTAGGAATGATGTTTATTCCAATCTGTAACGTACCTAACCACCATGGCAGGGTCACATCACGCAAAAATCTTTTCTTTATCAGCTCTCATGCCATTTTAGTAACGTACCTAGCCTCCAGCTACGCAACAATACGTGTGGAATACACATAACATGAAACTTATGCTAATTAAATCCATTCTTTTATTGTTATCTGTTTTCTATAATAAATAGTAAGTTAAAAGATTAATTATTTAAGTTTTTTAGTTTAAAGGTTTTAATTTAAAATTGATTATTTTTTAAAGTTTAAAAAAAAATATTTATAAAATCACAATTTGATTATTGAGATTGTATAATTTAGATATTATAAAAGTTTTTAAAATGTTAAATTGATTTTTACAATCTAAATTTAAAATTTCAATCTACAAATAATTATTATTTTTTATCAATCGCACTAGGCCTAGGCCACACCAACCCTAAGCTAGCTTGATCTTTTAGGTGTCTCCTCCCTAGTACAACGAGCTTCAAACCTAGGTCATCCTAAAAACATTAACTTTTTATCTTATCAATAATTTTCCTTTTAAATTAGCTAAGTTTGTTGATAAAATAATTGTCTTTAAATAAGTAAATTTTTTTTTTTTTTTTTAGATTTAGAGGAATCAAGCCTAGGTTTAAATCTGGTTGGTTGCCACTATAACCCCTATGTTAGTGTCAACAAACCACAAGCCAATGCCTAGTAGGAAACTTATGACTTAGCAAGGGCCTAGACATTCAGAGACACACCTGCAAGGGGGGTCTCACTCTTGGGGTCATCTATCCTTCTAGCCATATCACAACAAGCAAAGTAATATCGAGGATTTGAACCGGAGTGGGGAGAGTGTGAGACCTACCTCCCAACCATTTTAACTAACTATGCATAAATAGATGTTTGGTTAATGGTTTACCTCATTATCTATTTTTGATACTTTTAAACCTTTCACAGCAAAGTTTTATAGTCAAAGTTTCTATCTATCAAGTGGAACTATAATTTATAACTCACATTAATGGTGAGAACAACACAAACAAAGAGGTCTCTTGTCTTACAAACAAAGGGATCTCTTGTCCTATAAACAAAGGGGTCTCATACACCAATTTGATTTTTGGCTCACTAGTGAAACAAGTGTTGCATGGCAACGTAGTCCCTGCCACACAAATTTTATGGATATAAAGAATTATGTCTATATTTAAAAAATTAATATTTATTTATTTTATTTTATTTATGTACAAAAGTTAACAAATATGTTATTTG
>SNQJ01S0058468.1:52064-78347 GCA_010110895.2 Picea sitchensis | reverse complement strand
AGTGTCACCATGAGGTACGATAGTCCTTTCATGCGAAGTGTTGTGACTAATTTACTAAGCATGTGGGTGAGGATCATTGGTTGAAGTTGGATAATGGATCACTAGCTTGATAAGTTATGTTTGTTTCCTTGTTTCACCTTGGTGGCCAACATTTGTTCCCTAGTCCTGTGTTATCATTGCCTAGGGAAAAGGGGTACTATTAGGGGGCCCTCACAAAGGTAATGTTCTGTTCCCCACCATACTTAACACTTTCCATCTTGGAGCCTATCGCAGTGTACTAAACTTTGGTAATGGATCATGGTTCATTCTCTCATGAGAAGAGGGGCTGAAGGCCCAGAGGTTGATTGCAGTTGTTGTTAAAATAATAAAAGACTGATGCTAAAGAAAGAAAAGAATGATAACAAAGGACTCTCAAAAGCCCGTCCAAACTTGAGCTCTATCCTTTCTGTGTTCGCCCAGTCCCAAGGAGTGATGCTATAGCTTGAAACCTTATAAAAGGGGACTTGTAAATATGATAAGAGGACAAATAAAAAGGCAAATAAAGGGGTTTGGAAAAACGTAGCACCTAGAAAGTGGCAACTCAAGAGAAAGTGCACCCTCCACAAAGGCGCTCATAGAAATGGACTCAATGACACCATAAGTCATGAAGTAAGGCCAACACGTACCACTATCACACTTACTCTTGAAGGGTTCTTTTCTTTCACTGTTTCCCTTGGGACATATCCCTCTACCTGGGTCTTTTCTTTCAGTGTTTTGGTTGGCACACCTAATAGGGTTATTAGATGAAGGTCCTCCCATATTCAAACTTGCCAACTTACATAAAGTCTCGAGCTAGTGTGGAGCTTGAAGGGGATAGTGATGTGAATTGTTCACATGGATTGTATCTTAAGTAACAACTTACTTTGCATGATTTAAGGACTGGTGTATGTCTTATGAACATTGACTTACTTGATTTCGTATTTTGTTTTTGATCTGGATGCCCTTTACATCATTTTTGAAGGACACCCGGGCTTTCACCTAGGACGATGTGCCTCTATTGCAGGATATGGCACGTGTGATGTAGAACAGTGAGTCGCCTAGTGACTTGACACATTCAAACGTTGGACAATGGGTAGATGGGCTTGATTTTTGACAGATTTGGTCATGGTGGCACAGAGATGGGCAAAAGCNTGTGCCTCTATTGCAGGATATGGCACGTGTGATGTAGAACAGTGAGTCGCCTAGTGACTTGACACATTCAAACGTTGGACAATGGGTAGATGGGCTTGATTTTTGACAGATTTGGTCATGGTGGCACAGAGATGGGCAAAAGCCCACACCCTGGGCTCTACACCCCAGAGGCTATCTTGCACTAGATGGACGACGTTGCACAGGGGGATGATTGGAGGACACACAAAAATGATATACAACCTTCTCCTCTTTGGATGCCACCCCTTGCACCTTGGACGCTGGACATTTAGATGATGACGTCATGCTAGGGTTTGACAGAGATGATGGGCTTTGTTGCCCACTTGGATGCCAGTGATGACTTTGAGATGTGGTGTAGCATTCTTCCACAACACTTGTACCTAAGACAATGACACATAGCCTTGGAGAGGCCCTCCTAGCCCATTGGAGGCATGGCATCACCACATGTGCGATCATTTATGTATTATTTTTCATATTTTGAAATTTGTAAAGGCAAATTTGAGGGGTTGGCCCCATCAAGAGACATGTCTTTTCACTTTTTGTGACTTTTGGAGTGCTAGGGTTCTCTCATAAATAAGGCTAGCGCTCCTCTCATTTGGATCATCACTTCCTCTCACATTTGTGGGAGTGCAACTTTATAAAAGTTTGCTATTTCTCTTTATTCATCTCTTTGATCTCACGCGCTACTCTTGGAGGAGGATCTTTGTGGATGCTTTCTTGCTTTCTTGGATATATGTTGCTGCAACTAGGGTTTTTCTAGCTCAGCGACTTGGATAAGTAATTGTTGTAATTTTTATGTCATTGTTAATATTTAAAGGTGTTAATTACTATCTTGTGGATGTTACTTTGTCTTGGTGAAACCCTAGGGAGAAGACATAATTGTGTCTCCCCTCCATACACTTTGTTTGTCCAAGTTTTGTGAGAGCATTATTTCGCTAGGGTTAAGAACCTAAGGCCCAAGAGGCTTTGCACCTTAGGGTTTTAAACCTAGTCATGATCCTTGACCTAGGTTATCTAGAAGAGAGAAAACAAAACCTGGGGCCCAAGAGGCTTTGCAGGGATCATTTTCTTGAAGGTTTAGTCCTAAGGCCCAAGAGGCTTTGCACCTTAGGGTTTAAACCTAATTCTTCTCTATCATCTAGTTCAATCTTCAAGGTGTTGTACGCTTGACTCCATAAGCCTTAAAAGAGAATGACACTAGTCTAAAGCTATTCTTGTGGTGAAAATTGCACTTAGAATTAGCATTCTCTCTCAAAGCGATCTTACCAACTTCTCTACCCCTAACTTTAGCAAACTAATGATATTTATTACTGTTGTTACAAACGTTTGCTACAACCACTGATTTTTACTTTAAATTGGTGCATACATACTTGGAAAGTGGCTTAAGATACCCATAATCCAGATCTAGCAATTGGATATTATTGTACATGTTGAAGGGTTGTTTTACATGCCAAATTGCTACACTTTTGAGTACTTTTTCTTGTCGTTGTTGCAAAACATTAATCACTGTTATATGTTACTTTACTGCTATAATTTTGCAACAACCTTTGAATTTATTGATTATCTATTGTTGAGAGGTCATATATGAATTGTATAACTTGGTGATTGTCTATATTATGCTCAAATTTTTTTATTGTCTTGTACAGGTGAACCAATTACCTTGTTATCTTTCTTACCTCTCCTAGAACTAGACCTAACTTTTAGGTGACCAAGATAGGGGGTTGTAAGCTCGACTAATCTTGCTATTTGATCCCTTGAGGTCATCAGGGAAGCCTCCCTTGTGGTGGACCTCCTTCCATCACTAAAATGAGGGAAGCATCTACTAAGGTGATAGTGGTAGAAGCTTCCAATTGTTACACAAGATTGGGATCTTGTGGAGGGCTTTGCACAAGTACAAATCTTGTGATAACACGTAGCTCACAAGAAGAAGGAAGTGAAGGCAAAGCAGATGATTTAGGATGTTGTAAAGGATCACTTGATTCCTTACATTTCCAAGAAGAAGACTGTAAATGAGATGTTTGATGCCTTGGTTGGCCTCTACTAGAGCAAGAAGATAAACGAGAAGATGATATTGTGAAACAAACTCAGAGCTATAGAGATGATCAGATCAAACATAATGACCAGTTACTTGATGAAGGTCACGCAGATTCGTGATCAACTTAGAGCTAGTGAACATGGCATTGAATGGATGCTCAACTTGATGAATTTTTTTTGTCAAGGGCATTTATGCTTGTGAGAATCTTCCTTATTTTGAAAAATTGTGGGATGATTGCATTTAGGATGAGACTGGAATGGAGTCAACGACCAACAAGAAGGGTGGTGACAATAGCCTAGCCTTATTTGGAGAAACAAAGAAGGGTAGAGGAAACAAATCTAGCAAGGGCAAGGGAAAGAATGGGGAGTTAACCTCACAGCCAAGAAACAAGGAATTGAGTAAGATCAAGTGTTTCATTTGTCATAAGCATGAGCATTATGCATYGTAGTGTCCAAACAAGAAGATGGGCAAAGGGAAACAACAATAGAAGCATATGGCTGCCTCTGTAGAAACTTAGATGGACAAGTTTTCTACCAAATTCGAGAAGGATTTCTCGATGGTATCTTGCCTTCCCGACTAGGACAGTTCCAAGGGATGCTTGGTAGGTGGATAGTGGGGCATCTTGGCATATGACATCAGGCCTACAATGTTTTTCCAGTCTAAAAGAGCACAACTTAGGGGTTCTAATAGAGCTTGGTGACGATGCCAAGTACCTAGTAGTAGGAGTTGGTACGATGCTTTTAGTTTCGTTTATGGAGGATAAGGGCTATGCAATAGAGTTCAATAACCAACTGGTCCTCATCAGGTTGAAGGATTCTAGCTTAGAAACAACACAAGTGATAGGGGTTAGGGAAGGAAATGTATACAGGTTGCAGGGTGATCTTGTTTGAGCTCTAGCACATAACAATGATAACTTGTGTGAGTTGTGGCACAAGAGGATGGGGCACTTGCATCATAAGGCGTTGCCTATTTTAAGGGAGATAGTCATAGGTATTCCAGAGTTCAACATTGAGTAGCAGGGAGTATGCAAAGGGTGCATGTTGGAAAGCATGCCAACGTTGCTTTCCCAAGTAGTAAGCATAGGTCTAAGGAGATTCTAGACCTATTGCATTCAAATGTCTGTGGATCAATGTTAGTAGCATCAATCTTAGAAATCATCTATTATGTTTCCTTTATTGATGACTTCTCTCACAAGATTGTGATCTACTACTTAAAGACAAAGGATGATGTCTTTAGTAGGTTTCATGAGTTCAAAGATTTGGTTGAGAACTAGATAGGGAAGAGGATCAAAGTCTTGAGATCGAACAATGGGGGTGAGTATACCTCAAAGGAGTTTGAGGGTTTTTGCAAGGAGGTAGGAATCAAGAGGGAGCTAACTGTTCCATACAACCCATAAAAAAATGGGATTGCAAAGCTAAAGAATTAATCCATTGTAGGGGTTGTTAAGGCCATGATTCATGACTAGGATTTGTCGATGTTTCTTTGGGCAAAAACATGAAACACAACAATCTACATCTATAATAGGTATCCTCACATGATCTTGGCCAAGACACCAGAGGAGGCATTGACTGGTGTGAATTTAGAGGTGAGTAATTTCTGTATCCGTGGTTGTCTATTTTTTATGTATATACTTGTAGAGAAGAGGACCAAGTTGGAGCCTCCAACATGAAGGGTTTATTTTTAGGTTATAGGGAAACTTCAAAGGCCTACAAGGGTCTATATACTAGAGCAGAGGAAGACAATAGTAAGCAGAGATGTAAAGTTTTCGGAGGACCTTGTATCTAGAAAGTCCCATGAGTCTATTCTAGTGACAGGATTAGGAGTAGGAAGCTCTGAAGGTTGAGCTAGGGTCACCAGAGACACCGGTGGGTTCTAGTACAACAGGACAATGACGTTCAGGTGAGGAGGAAGAGACATTAGCCCCTACCAATTCTATCAGGAGACCTCAATTGTTACTCAGACGTTAAGGGATACTCAAGAGTATGTTGAGACTCTTAGGAGCACATTTAGAGAGAGTAGACCTCCAAAGAAGTTTCCAAACTACATGGCATTAATGAGCAACATCATAGATTTAGAGCCTTCCAACTTTTAAGAGGCAGCAAACCAGTAGGTTTGGCGAGATTCCATGGTGGAGGAGTACACCTCCATCATGAAGAATGATGTGTGGGACATAACACTAAGACTAGAGGTAAAGTTAGTTGTAAGTTCCAGGTGACTCTACAAAATCAAGCATGCTGCAGATGGCAACATCGAGAAGTTCAAGGCGAGGTTTGTGGCGAGAGGGTTCTTGCAAAGACATGGAGTGGACTAGGAGGAGACATTTGCTCCAGTCACTAGGTACACTTCCATTAGAGCACTTATGTCTTTAGTTTCATTTATGGGATGGAGGACACATCAGATGGATGTGAAAACAACTTTCCTTAATGGAATAATTAAGGAAGAAGTGTACATAGAGAAATCTCAAGGCTTTGAAGTAAATGGGAAAGAGTCCCATGTTTGTAGGCTTAAGAAGGCCTTGTATGGACTCAAGTAGGCATCGAGAGCATGGTATTCCAGGATCGATGGATATTTGCAGAGTGTGGGCTTCACCAAAAGTGAAGCAAAACCTAATTTACATTATATATTTGTTGGGACTGGTTTTCTTATTTTGGTGTTGTATGTAGATGACTTGTTTCTTACAAGTGTAGAGAAGTTCATTGCAGGGTGCAAAGCAGATACGCTTGCTTAGTTTGAGATGAAGGACATCGACATGATGCATTACTAATTGGGTTTGTAGATTTGGCAGAAACCAGGGGAGATTTTCCTTGGGTAGGGTACGTATGTAGTTGAGATCTTAAAGAGGTTTTGGATGGAGGAATGCCATCCTATGGCCACACCCATGATTACTAATATTAAGAAGGTGACATCTTCAGATTTGGAGTTGGTGGACCCTATGTTGTACATGCAAGTGATAGGTTTCTTGATGTATTTGGTTAACATTAGACCATATATATGTTTTGCATTGGACACCTTGCACTAGTTCATGGTCGAGTTGAGGTAAGAGCATTAGGTAGCAACAAAACATGTGCTCAAATACTTGAGGGGCACAATGGAGTATGGTCTGATATATCTTGGAGATGGTGAAGTGAAGTTGTAGGGGTATACAGACTCAAGTTGGGTAGGTAGTGCAATAGACAGGAAGAGCACCTTAGGGTGCTGCTTTAGTGTGGGATCAACAATGATATCTTGGTTCAATAGGAAGCATAATTTCATGGCACTTAGCTCAACATAGGCAGAATACATGTAACTAGTATTGTTAGCCGTGAGGTCATTTGGCTTCACAAGTTGCTTGTAGAGTTGTTTGATCGAGAGTTGGATCCCATGGTGATATACTGTGATAATCAAAGTTGTATAAAACTATGAGAATCTAGTGTTTCATGACAAGTCCAAACACATAGAGATCGAGTATCACTTCATACGAGACAAGATTCAAAAGGGAGTGGTAAAGCTCCAGTATGTTCCTATAGAATAACGATTGCTGATATTCTAACCAAACCCTTAGCAAAAGGGAAGTTTGAGGCATTTAGAGACAAACTTGGATTGGTGCAAAATTCCTTATCCAAACCCTTAGCAAAAGGGAAGTTTGAAGGATTTAGAGACAAACTTGGATTGGTGCATAATTCCTTCCTCGCTAAGAGGGAGTGTGGAGAAATGTAGCTTGGACACGAACTTCTTGCACACATTTCAGTGTTAACATGTAGGAATTGGTTTGAGACATTTCGAAAGTGACCACTTTGGAAAAGTGGGTAATTAATTCTCTTTTGTAGTTCACATAGGAAAAAGTGAAATATCTTATTTTTTGCAGTTGACTTAGCTTAAGGAGTCTAATAAAATGTTGTATTTAATAATTAATGTCTTAGATTTAATCCAGGCTGTACATCTCAAGATGAGATTAGGGTTTTGGCAGATTAGGGTTTCAACAAAGCATAAACAAGACAAGACATAAGAGGTAAATTACAATTGAGTAGATTTAGCGAGCAAGAGAGGAGTAAGAGCTTAGGAAGAAGGGGAATAAGCAACGATATGGTAGTTTTTATAGCAGGCCCATATAGTGGCTGTACAACAACCTTATAGTAGGGTTGTACAATAGGTTGTATAGGCCGTATTTTTGTGCTGTTGTTTTTCCTTTTTTTGTGCAGGTCGTACAACTCTTCAACAATGGTACATATATGTTTTTGGGTGATTTTGTGGATTGTATTGTTGTTGGTTCAACAAGTTGCAAAGGTCACCTTGTAAGCTTTTGATCCAAGGAATAAGAAGCTGATTTGAAGGAGAAATCATTTGTGTTTGTGTGTATTTCATCTATGCTTCCACTATTTACTTTTCTAGCTATTATGTGATTGATGCTATGTTCATAAATTATGTTTCTATAGTTAATAAATTCAATTTGATTTGTTTGCCTTGAGATCACAAAGATATCATTCATCTAAGGTTGGAAATCTTAACAATAGGCAATATTGTGAATTTAATCAAAATATAGAAATGATTTGCTTATTTATTGCCAAGTTTGGCCTTGAGATTTATGTATTAATTGCCCTATTGATACCTTCAGAACAATAATAGTGAACAAACAATAACTGTAAATAGTAAATACAAGTGTGTAATATGGAAATTAAATATTTTACATCAATAAGTGTAGCTCACATGTTACCTTTCCTCGAGTATGGGTTGCATATTTAAATCCTTCTTAGTATATTCTTTGTTCATACTTTAATCACAATAGTTCAATTCGATGCTAAACAAAATTTCTCATTCTTTATCACAACGAAAAACCCATGAATCTAACTGGTTGACCCCAAAAATGTGAACCAGACTAGAATCAGACCAAAAAACCAATCGACCAAAAAATACATAAAATTTTCAAATTTTGAAAAAAAAACCATATGTATTCATGTGCATCCATATGAATCCAAACCATTATACACAAATATGCAAAGTTTCTCATGTATATAACAAGTAAGGGTGCATATAACCAAAATACCACCGAGTGCAATCCATCTTTGAACCAAAATACATGAACAAAGAAGCTCTAAATGGTCTCTTGTCCAAAAAAAGTAATGCTACAACAAATAACTACATATAAAAAAAATCATTACCTATATTAGGATCCCCATCATCGGTGTCACCCTTCAAGCATTAAAATAAGATACAAAAAGCTTAACATGTCTAATAAGTGATTTTACGTGAGTGAAGGGTACATTTTTACTAGGGTCATGACATAAGAGTTCAACAATCAATGCCACCAACAACAAGGTACATAGAGGGCTTGGTTGTCTTGATTAAATGCCAATTCCATACCCTCATACATGATAGAATTAAGTGGAAACATTGCAATCCTTCCAATCTTGAGATCCTGAAAACTGTTAAGTCTATTGAATTTTGAATGGGACCTAAAATTCTACTTTCTCCATATTAAGTCCAATGAGGTTGGAACCACTCTTAAATGTCTTGAAATAATTAATGGTAATGTTAAAAATTAACATTAAGAATTTAATATCACCATTAATTACTAGGGTGGGTGAAATGGAGGGGGGGACCTCTTTAAATAAGATTAGGGCCCTAGGGTTAGTTATTAGGCAACCCCTCTTTTAATTTATTGTTTTTATTAAAAAAATTGGATTTCAGTGGTCCCTAGTTACACCATACAGTGTTGTTCAAAACCGACTAGTTCGGTGCCTTAAGGCCAGTTTGGTATTGAATTGGCTTTAAATGGCTCAAACGCCTTGACCGAATCAGAAATGTGCCAAAACCGGTCGGATCGACCGATTTTGGGCTGTTTTCTTCTTCAGTTAAGGACGTCATATTTAGACTGTCTTCTTGCTATTTGGAAAGGTCATCAGGATGATTTGGGGGAAACATGTAGGTTGTTTAGGCAAACACCCCACAACCTTCTTCATTATGGGGCAATTCACACACCTCAGAGCTATAAGGGACATACATGATTCAAACCCGCTCATCAAACTATTGATTACATCTTTACCCTTTGGGCCATCATTGAGGAGGCACAACATTGGTCTTCTAAAGTCTACTGCTGCTTTGTAGATTTTCAGAGGGCTTTAGACTCTGTCTTGAGAGAAGCATTGTTCCAGAGGCTCAGAGACATTGGCATCCCCCTAACCCTACTGACTTCCATCATGCACCTCTGAGTTGATTCTTGGTTGTCTCCACACAATTCACGGGATATCGGATTTCATCAGGAGTACCATTGGGGTTAAGTAGGGTTGTTCCCTGTCCCCCACACTGTTTGGGATTTAAATTGATGAGTTTAGAGGCCTTTCTTCACGAGCATATCCGGGACAATGACGAGTGCCTCCTCCACAAGGTTTTGATATCCATCTTACTTTTCCCCGATGACGTGTGCTCTTAGCCTCATCTCTAGAGGGATTACAAAGACAGTTGGATGCCTTAGCTTTATTCTGTGGCCTTCGGTAGTTGATAGTCAACCTGGGTAAAACCAAGGTTATTATCTTCAACGGGTCGAAGAAGTCCATAGCCCTTTATTTCTTCTTCAGAGGGAAGGAGATAGAGATCATCGACACATACACATACTTGGGAGTACAATTCTCTGGGCCCCACTTCAATTTGCGATCGACCCTCCAGCCTCGGGTCACTAAAGGCTACGGATCTTTAGCCCTTCTCGAGAGACAATGTTTCCGCCACCACTTTCAAGATATCTCACACAAGATGTCTCTCATGGACTCCTTTATTCGACCCACGACTCTCTATGGTTCAAAGATCTGGGGGCCTTTGTTATTGGAGTCTGATTGGGCCTTAGTTGAGAGAGTCCAGACCCTTCTCCTCCAATACATCATTAGATGCAAGCAAACAGTTTCTTAGCACATCATCCTAACAGAGTTTGGGGCCTGCCCCTTTCGACTTGAGACAGTGTTCAAATTGGTCTCTCTTCTGCATCGGATCTGGAGCTTCGCAGACTCGATGAAGGGGCGAGATCAGTACCCGTACTTGCCCTACTTCTCTTATGAGACCATCGCCCTCTCTAGCTCATCGGGTCGGGCTCGATGTTGGTTCACGGGGGTTTCAGATCTTTTAGAGTTTGTGGGCATTCAGATAGATCGCCTCCCTCCATTTAGATACTCTTTATCTTCTACCGACGAGATAGGTGTTAAACAAAATCATTAGGGATGACATTTACAGACAGTTTATCCAGGTCGCTTGGGTTAACCCTCCTGGTGGGTTACTCCCAAAGATAGCCTTTTATGCTGAGCACTTCTTGGAGCTTAGGGACGAGTTCATCGTTCAACCACATTACACACTCTGCCATTGGGCGCACGCTCTTCGGATTCTGCTAGACCAATTTCGAGTAGGCTCCCATAGACTTTGGGTTGAGACAGACCACTAGATCAATCGACCAGACATATTCTGTCAGCTATGCCAGCTATAGGAGGTCAAGACTGAGGAGCACTTCATCTTCCACTGCCCATATACCATGGGATCATGGGGTGGTTTCATTGCTTATTCAAGGGGGATCAATCCCTCACCACCTTCTTCGGTTATCAGGATCAATGGTGCTTAGCTTTATACATACAGGAGGCCCTCGGGTTTCGAGCCCATACTCTTCAACCTCTTACAAGACTAGACCCTATTCGACGGATCACCTCCCTCCATTTAGATACTCTTTGGATGCACTTGGCCATCTTCTACTGACGAGATAGGTGTTAAACAAAATCATTAGGGATGACATTTACAGACAGTTTATCCAGGTCGCTTGGGTTAACCCTCCTGGTGGGTTACGCCCAAAGATAGCCTTTTATGCTGAGCACTTCTTGGAGCTTAGGGACGAGTTCATCGTTCGACCACATTACACACTCCACCATTGGGCGCACGCTCTTCGGATTCTGCTAGGCCTGTTCTGAGTGGCTCCCATAGACTTTGGGTTGAGACAGACCACCAGATTAATCGACCAGACATATTCTGTCAGCTATGCCAGCTATAGGAGGTCAAGACTGAGGAGCACTTCATCTTCCACTGCCCATATACCATGGGATCATGGTGCGGCTTGCTTATTCAAGGGCGATCAATCCCTCACCACCTTCTTCGGTTATCAGGATCGACGGTGCTTAGCTTTATACATACAGGAGGCCCTCGGGTTTCGAGCCCATACTCTTCAACCTCTTACAAGACCAGACCCTATTCGACGAATCACCTCCTTTTTCACAGTGCTACCTTCTAGTAGGGGCACTAAGAGACAGACTGACACCAATACAACTTCAGACTCTAGATTAGTGTGGACCTGTGGGACCACTATAACCTCCAGGTGCACTGCACACCCGCAAGCACAACACATGGGTAGACAAGGTTTGAACCAGCGATGTCGCAAGGAGTGCCTTAACAATACACTCTATCGCCCACTGATCTACACCCGTGGGGGCACTTTCAATACGAACTTGTAGGCATGTCATGCAATTGATTAGGAATTGTAGTAAAACTCAATGGAGCATAAACAATAAGAGTAAACCTAACTCAGGTTCCAGCTACTGCTGTTGTACTAACTTGAGATGAAGACAAATTTAAATATCGGAGGAGGAATGTGTTGAGGAAACACTTACTAGGGAATTTATCACAAAAGTAGAAGTGATAGGAGATGAACTTATCCAAGAACTTGATATGCTTGATACACTTACTAAGTTGGGTGAAGTTCTTCGTGAAATCTAGTCTTATTCTGGACGAGGTGTTCTGGTTTGCTAAGGCCTGGAATAATGCCTTGTGTATGATTGAAACTTGGAGATTTTTTTTTTGTTATCCAACATGACTTAATCCTACACCAATGAAGTTGCTAGATGAGTTAAGAAATATAATTGATAAGTAAAACTCACCATTGTTGTTGAAGATATCTGAGAATTGATGAATTCTTTGACAATGATGCCAATTTGTTATTTCACAAACCAGCACTAGCAAATCCACGAAAAAATTGTAAGCAATTAGCCTATTGTCACTACTATTTACTTCTTTGTTTGGATTGGTGCTTTTCCAGTTATAGAGGGGTGTTCCTAGAGATCGTATGCTGTCAATAACCCTAGTAAATCTGCGTAAATAACAAGAGTGGTCATCAACACACAACTACTTATCCTTGAGATTCTTGTGAGCAACCAAGAATGAGTGCAGATGGTTAAATTAAATATGAGAGGATGGAGATTAAGTTCATCAATTGATTACAATTGCGAGGAAAATAAAGAAAACGAATGTGTGCCTTAAGTGAACATAAAATCAAAATGAGGGCACTGAGGCCAACCAAACCATTGCAACACTACAAGCAATTATTCAACCATGAGATTCAAAGAGCTGCTCAATACAGTATAATTGAACCCTAGCTGTATAGTGCTCAAAAGATTGTTTGCATCATGATGATAAACATAATACTAGCTGCGATAATTGAAAGGTACACAGTGATGGCAGCAATGAAGCAGATCTGGAGGGGGAGGATGATGGAATCTGTGCTGCAATCTGTTTTAAAAATTTTGCCCCACCCCTTCAAAGTGATCCCAATTCAGTTTCTGTAGAAGCCAAAAGAAAGGAACCAGGACATAGTACGCTTTACTTTGCATGAGGGAAGAAAAGATCGAATTGGCACTGTGTTAGCACACTTTTCCACCCTCCAATTGAGCTGATAAATCTGATATTTCAGCGATGAAAAAATGGCTAATTAAAGGAATAAAGCCCCAAAWTGWCACGGGCTAGACCCCTCTCTATTTGGGTTGGTGCTTGCCAGCCTMTGGGGGGAGTCCCTAGTGTGATTTGCTGCTGTCCTAAAGTCTGATTTTCTGCAAAATAAGACAAAAAACAGCGGCTGTAATGTCTTGGACAGCGTGWTAATTCTGCCCAAGACGTGGGGAAAATATATAGTTTTAGCTCGGACGGATTMTGCGGGTTAGCACAAGAGAAATAGAAGAGAAATAAAGAAAGAAACTACTCAAAAGATTGATTAGACCACAATGAATAATAAGAAGCCATTAATCTAATTGCAAAATTCAACAAAGTACCAACAAGAAGAAAGGTTCGAACACAAACACAACTTCTTTATTAATAGGCTTGCAAGAGGGTTGGTTGCGCCACAATTGAGAAGTCCACAATCGGTACAATGATCACTTTGCTCAAAGATAGAGTAACTGGACTAAAGAATGAGAGATAAGAATGAGAGAAGAGTGTACTAGCTGCTGCCAAAATCCGACCAATAACCAACGAAGACCATCCAATATATAGGAGAGGAGTGTGAAAAAAATAGGAGTTATTGCGCATGAGGGAATAAGTGTGAGTGAGAAATTTAGGAATTAATGTGCATGAGGGAATAAGTGTGAGTGAGTAATGCGCATGGGTGTTAAATAGTGGCTAAGATGCGTGGAGGATAATTTTAGCTTTCCAATGCATGTTAGATTGCTAAATTTGGCGAAGGGATGAGGGAGTTACGAGTTAAAGGGAAATTCGCCCTATATTTTAGGGATTTGTTAAAATTTAGGAATTTTGCGTTTAAAAACAATTTAGGGAGAATTTTTAGAAACTGATTGCATGGAAAGTGAGAATATGGAAAGTGAAAGGAATAGAGTGAGAAAAATTAGCCTCGAGTGGCTAAACTTTCTCTAGAAAATGCCACCTCATCCATGCCCCACCTATGTAGTTTTATTAATTCTCATTTAATACATAATCCTTGTAAAATGCGTCCTTGGTCCATGTAGATGCCACATCATCCTGATACTCTACCACATGTCGAAATCTGAGTTTGCCACTTGTCCCTGCTAGAGATGACGATGGCTGCTAAAAATAGAAATTTCCAAAAATAGCCATCCGGTCCCAAAAATTTGAAACTTGTCGAAACTGACCCAAACTTTCCACAAATGCTCGAAATGATTAGGAGATCACCATCACGTGTCTACTGCTAAAAATAGAAAGTCCTCACATGTCCATGACATTATACTCGTTGGATTTGATTTTCGGCAAGGAATCTGAATCTGCAATCAGAATGGACATCTAGGCCCTGGTGCTCAACCTGCTAAAAATAGAAATCTGTGCCAAATCATCCCGGAAAAGGTCCAAAAGACTCAAAATGTCTCAAGGATCAATAATATGTGCTTAGAATCTGAATCTGGGGCTTGGAGCTCAAATTGATAAAAATAGAAAGTTCTTGCATGTCGCCCGAAAAAGTGCTATCGAGCCTAGAATCATGCAAGGACCATCCTTGTATGCTCAAAACTGCTTCAAATTGTCAAGAGACCCACTCAAACTATGTCTCCTAAAAAGTAGGGACACTTGCTGCATGTAAACATCTCTCTCAAATGCATGGGAAACCAAGCTCTAAACAAAACAACCATGTATCCATCATATACCTGTCTCTGATGGGAACCAACCTCTTCTAACCACAAGTGCCAAACTCTGGGAGAATCCCAGAATGCCAACCAAAATAGTGCATGCTGGCTCTTAACCCTCAAGATTTTCAAGGGTGATTTTCTAGGGGTTAACACACTGATAATCTCTGCATGGCATACTTTCGACTTTGACTGATGGTTCTACGTACTATAACTGCCATGCCTATGCTGAGCATCCAGTCTGTCAATTGGGCGTAACGCCGTAACCTAATAAGATACCTTGCTATTTTTTTGACTTAAACAAACCCCAAACTATCCTCCATGCAGCGTATCCCCTCCAAAGATATTTTGCAGATTTCCAAGAATAAAAGATAACTGAATGTATAGACTCTCTCAAGTTGCTGTGCTGTATCCAATCTACTGTTTGACTAAATTGATCACAACCAAAAATAAACATCGTTCATGCAACTGATCAAACAGGAAAAGACAAGTTGCATGCCATTAGTTATTTGTGGACTGTCAACAGCAAACTGTGGCAACCAATCGTACTCTCTTTCACTGTGTTTAGCTGGATGCACTTGTGCCATGTTGTAACATGAAATCACTAGGAAAAATACTATTTTTGGCAATACCCTTTAATATCACTAATTCTCAGTTTCCATGAGTCGACCTGCATTATTCCAAACCCTAGTGGGCTTGTGAAGGAAAAACTAGCATGCCACCACATTTTCTTGAATATCCCTGTTGCTATTAATAATTCCATGGCTAAAAATACTCTCAAACTGCAGCTACTTGTGGTATACAGTTGTTTATGGTAATGAAAATATGACACATGGCTGAGTCCAGCGCTGATTTCTTGCAATATTAACTAATTGTTATTGCTCTAATCTGCCATTGTCATCTTGTAGCTGGTTTTTTTAAATATAAATGACAACCTGCCAGAAATACGTATCTACAGCGCATGGCACAACAGTTAACTCATTGTTGTATCCACAAATATGCCAGTGATCAGCCACTAAAACACTTACCCTGGCTACACGTGTGACTATCCTTGAACTATAACCAATAACTCCCCCTTGTGATGTTCACAAACCATAAATACATTCTACACTATGAATTGATCTCGAATATAGGTTTTCTTAACCACTGATGCAAACTATAGATAAGTAAATTGAATTAGGGCTTGATAGAGTTATCAAAATGCCAATTATACAAAAGAGCTCGAACTAGGGTTTTTCTTGGCAGAATTAGCAAAGATACTAATTATAAATGACAAGGCGGATTAGGGTTTTATCTTTACAAAGATAGCAAACTCGAGTTAGGGTTGCAGAAATGGCAAGGCACCAGTAATGATCAATTTAATAATCATGCTAAGAGGGTTGAAGTAGGTCTTGGGTTGATCTTACATCTAATGATTGGATAAGAAGGTCAATCAGGTTTGAAGGTTTGCTAACATGATCAACATCAATTTGACGAAGGGTTTAGCTTAAACGAAAACCCTTCAAATGGCTGCCTGTGTCACTCTAAGAATATAACCACTTGCACAATTGGGAATTACTCACCATCCTTCACTCATCGGAATCTTGGAAACCACTCCACCATTGCACATTGGAACCATGACATTGCACCATATACTCGCAATAAATAGAATTGCTAAATATAGACATGCCAAAAATAGCATTCCAACTCCTAAAAAGTAGGAAAGATGAACATGAAGGGAACTGCTATGAAATTGTTTTGAAATATAGCATGTCAAAAGATGGACACTACCTTTGAAAGTGAGTCTTGCTAAGTCCAATTTCACATGTACACTTTGGCTGCATTAGGGGGCGAGTGAGACAAGTTCGACACAGTTTTTTGAATTGGAAGTTTGCTAGAGCGCATTGGGATCTGATCTGGACCTCCTGGAATCATATGCTATAGAAACACCCTTTTTTTGGATGCATGCCTTATTAGGAGATTTTGGTATTGTTGCCCCACCTCACTTCCGAGGAGTTTGACATTGCATTGCAATAGACATTTTGTGATCCAGATTGGATCATCATATAATTTGTCATCTATATTGGTACATTGTGGGTGGAAAAAATTGGAGGAATTGGCTTGCAATGCCATTTTAGTGGTAGGTCCCAGTTTGGAAAATTGGGGTTTGAAACCTTCCAGAGCCATTTTGAGGCATTAAATGGCGTCGGAAACTATTGGGGTTTGAAACATCCCCGAGCTATTTTGAGGCATGAAATGTGAAGGCTTGAAACTGACACAATAATTCACACCCTGACTGTGTTCCCAGCTAACCCCAGACTTTTCCAATGGTGCAAAAATCGTCCCAATCGGAGCTCGTATGTGAAAATGATGCCTCCTGGCATGTTGAACCAAATTCCTAGTTGGACTGCTGCTATGGCAAGTTGAACCACCTTGTTGACTGCCATGGTACGAGTGGATGCCACATTAGGCCCCATTACTCACACATATGGGACTAGCCACGTGTGGGGTTTCAAGAAGATTCTAGAAGGTTCAAACTTTTTTACTAATTGAGGGTTGAGGTAGTCAAAATCCTAACCCTAGACAACTATCGGGCTATGTTAAATACCGGGCCGCTAGGAGGAGAAGGGGTTCCATTATTTTGTATTGTACTTGTTCCATAATTGAGTAGAGCATCCAAGGAGTGTGATTTGAGAGCATAACAGAGGTAGGAAGAAGAGTCTGTAGTAGCCATTCAGGGTACAGAGTCATAGGCAAGTCCATAGTGAGTGCCCCCCATTCTTTGTACTTGCTTTTCATTACTGAAGAAAAGAGAGCAGAGCATAGGCCTCACCTTGAGTAGGGCCATTATGGATGATGTATATTTGCCTGTTCTTTCATTTTTGTATTCAGTTATTTTCATAAATTTGAGCAATAAGCTAGTGATAACTAATCTGGGATCTAAGGAAAATTAGTTTGCATAGTCTAAGATTTCAGAATACTATAAGATCTGTTGTGACAATTTGTTCCAGTGGAATATCCATGGCAGTTTACAGATCATTTTGTATTCCATCTGGAGGATGAGATGTGATGCAGATTTCAACATCTCAGTTTTCTTTAGAATATTTCAGTGGGTTGTTGTATGCGGAACTCAAGGCCCAGTTTTTAGCTAGGGGGCATTCTCACTAGGAAAGATGCTTAGATTTTTGATCCATGCGCTCAATCTATTTTAAGGACTTCTTGCTGTCCTTTAGATAGATGAGAGCCAGTTTGTACTTTGTATTTTTCTTGTTTCTATAAGAAACATTCTTTCAAGAAAAAAAACTTTACTTTTATTAACATAATTTAACATAAAAAGTTAGAGAAATAACCACATTTTAGGATGTTTGGTGGTGGAATCAAACCCATCAGATCTCAGATACAAAAGATAGAATTTGGATATATTTTCAGATTAATAACTTTTTCAGATTTCAACATATATTCAAAACAGGAATCTGTGAACCACTAACTTTAGTCTATCTGTTATCAAACTGGATGGACTGATAAACCCTATAAATCTAGAGGACGGCTTCAGTGGGATGGACATAAAGTTGCTTAACCTACCAGAGGTCGAAGAGTCAAGTGGTGTATCTTACATTTTATGTATCTTAGAATTTATAGTTTGTGTCTTGATCTAATTTACCCTATTTGCACCCTTACATGCAATATAAGTCAGTAAACTTGCATATTTGGTGTCTAATTATATGTGTTTACATTGATGTACCCTGTACGCGAATATGTAATTTTTGAATTAAAATCTGAATAATTTATAAGTTTTTTATTTGGCTGAGTTCTTCATTGAGATGACTTAGATTTGAAGGCTGAGTCCGAGTCCAAGTTTGATAACTTTGTTCATTACGATGCCATTTATGTCTTAGTAATAACATACTCAATCCTGTACACATAAAGTAGACTTGATGAATGTTGTCTTCCCTATCTTTCATATATATATGTGTGTGTGTGTGTGAAAGAGCATTTTTGGAATGCTTGTTTGCATCAAACTGAATATATATAAATATGTGTGTGTGAAAGAACATTTTTGGAATGCTTGTTTGCATCAAACTGACTGGAAATGGTTCCTATTTCTAACAACGGTGGGGTGTAAACAATTTCCCTTATACCACATGCAGTTGCTTCCTAGATGAAGTCTTTCTGGCTCTACATGGTATCCTTACTTTCCTTTGTGCATTGTCATGGTACAACTAGTTAGTATTGCACTGTCAGAAGGGCTTATTTTGTTTTGTATCTGAAACAAGTAAGACAAATTTAATGCATCGATCTTATTTAATAGGGTGCATTCTTTCTTGTCTTGTGACTGACTAGCTGGCCTTATGCTCATGTACCTGTAGCCGCCAGGGTGGCACTGTTCAGACTGTATAGAACATGTTGACTTGAGATTTGATTAATCCTGTTGACTACAGAGCAGATTTGTTGTTAGCACTTGTTGCTATGGAGTACTCATGCATGCTTTCTGAGTTTTCTTTTCACTTTTATCTATAGATTATTCTATTCGTCTATTTTTTCATCCGTCTCTCCAGCTCTATGTGGGCATGCACACACTAGTCTACTTTGAAAATATGGAGGTAGTTTATGGGCTTACTAATTTTCTTGCACATTATGTATGTTGGTGCTAACAAAGTTAAGAGTGTCGTGGGTAATATTTAGTTATAATGTTAATTATTTGTTTTCATTTATTGTATTGTGACTGTAATCTATGGATGTTCATGGCTTCTGAGCTTGGGTCTTCTTGTTCATGGAAATCCTTTTGTGCTTGCAAGAAAGAACTATGTCAGAATGCATTTTACCCTGAATAATACTATCCAACCTTTTCAACTGTTGATGTATAATTGTACAATCCTTTCTTTCATTTACAGGGATATGTCAAAAAAACAGACGAACTGATTGAAATACTGACAGTACGTGAAATGCTGTACTATTCAGCTCTTTTGCAACTTCCTGAGATCACGTCTCGCAAAAAGGCCGATATTGTACAGGATACCATCTTAGCAATGTCCTTGGAGGATTATGCAGATACATGTATAGGTGGTAACTGTTATAGAAGAGGCTTAGCAAGAGGTGAAAGAAGGCGTATTAGCATAGCCAGGGAACTCCTAACAAGCCCACATTTAATGTTTATAGATGAACCCCTCTATCATCTTGACAGGTGAGTAATGTACCTTGTCTATTGATAAACAAACATTTAGTTGCATGTATGCTTGTGAAATTAAACTCGTTGCATGTTTTGAATGTTTATGCCTTTTTCATTTGTGTTGAATATACCATCTTCTTTATGCTAAATGTGTCATCAGGAAAAATGGTTCAATATTTCCATGATGATAATGTTGTTTACAGTATCACAGGGATCACTTTTTCAATCATGAATTTTAGGAATTTCATACAAAGCATGCCTCTTTATTTTTGTACTTTTTCTGTGCAGTGTATCTGCGCTTTTGATGATGGTGACGCTAAAGAAACTTGCAAACACAGGATGCACTATTGTCTTTACCATGTATCAGAGCAGCACTGAAGTATTTGGCCTTTTTGACAGAATCTGCTTGCTTTCAAATGGAAAAGAACTGTTCTTTGGGGAAACATTGGCATGTTTGCAAGTATGTTGTCTCTTTCTATTAGCTAAGTGTCTGCTGTGTTGTCAAGATATGGATAATGAGTGCCCACCACTTATGAACTTCAGATTCACAAATAAAATGCACTCAGTTGTAAAACTCATTTAGTACGTTGAATGCAGCTTTGTTTGTTATGTGCATGTACGAGGAGGGTCCCTTGTCCCTTCATTCCATATTATCAACAAACAGTATGGAAATAAATATTTTAGTGCAAGGAAAAACTGTGCACGAAAATTAAACATAAGGAAGAAAAGGCAACGGCAGGAAAAATGTTGACATTGGGGAAGAAAATGTCCAAGCCTGGATTAGTTAATATATGTGAATGAAGAATTATACAGATTGGATGCTTTGAGAACCATTACATTAACCGTCTTGGAGCTTAAGTACGATCTGGTTAATTCTGTTTATCTTTGCAGCATTTTGCAAATGCAGGTTTTCCCTGTCCTGTCATGCAAAGTCCCTCTGATCACTTTCTTCGTGCAATAAATACAGATTTTGATAGGGTTATTGCCATGTGCAAAAATTGGCAGGTAAGAGCATCTAATGCTCCATGATCTTCCTACATTTTAATCCATACATTCCTATTGTAGGGATGCTGCTTCTTCGCACATCTTATATGGAAATAAACTATGCTACAGGATGACCAGGGGGATTTTTCCTCTGTTAATATGGACACTGCTGTTGCTATCCGGACTCTTGAAACAACATATAAGGCATCAACAGAAGCTGCTGCTGTTCAAGCCATGGTAACAAATCTTACAGAAAAGGTATATTGATTCACTATTTTCTGGCTTATATTACTATCCTTGTTGTAAATCTTTCACATCTATTTCAATATTCATGTTCTGATCTTTATAGAAAATATTGAAGAAAAGAATGGCCTCTATTTGACAGTTACATGGAGATTCAATGGGTTTTCAAGGTCAATTTTGGCAAGACAATAGTTTGAGATTCAGTGTAGCAGATGTCCCTTTCTAAGGACTTTTTGGATGATTATACTGGTTCATATTTATGGAGTCAGTGGTTTCTTGATGCTTTTATTGTACAATTATGTTGATGGAAGTTGGAACTCAGTATTGTATGATGTCGAATTTCATTTTTTTTCCGTATGCCCTTAATGGTGGCCCTGTATTAGATTCCAAACGGGTGCAATGCCAATCGGTTACAACTGAGACATTAAATGTATAAAAACTGTTTTTAAAACCACTAAAAGCTAGTAGCAAATGCTTGTAATGATATTCTTTGAACACTTTAATGAGCATGTGTAAATTTGTATTTTCCTATAGAACACCTATAAGATACATGCAGAGTACATAATATTAATGATTAAGTGAAAGCTGTAACATTAACGAGCCTATAATACATAGGATATAATCTTTTGTTTTTTTGGAAATGCTGTTTACAGCTTTCCATTTGCCAAGCAGCTTGTGCTATGAGGGCGTTTCTATGCCCTCGATATTGTAAAAATTCCATCCATAGATAACTAATGTCCTTATGATCTCAATTAAAGAAGTAAATTGCTGAATTTAATTAATGCAGAAATTAAATTCAAACCATAGCATGAATCACACAATAGCTGAAAATTAAATAGCGGAAGCATAAAACAGTTACACATATACACAAGTAATTACTCCTTCAATCAGCTTTTCATTCATTCGTAAAACTTACAAGGAAACCTCCACAAGCTGCCAAAAAACCAGTAGCTGCATGGTTATAAAATCAGTCTGAACTGAGCAGTACAGCCTGCTGTATGGCTGTACAGACTGTGTGCCCAACTGTATGGACTGTGCAGATCTGTCTATACGGCTGCAAGGATATGTCCATACAACTGTACGGATCTGTACTGTATGGCCTGCTGAGGTGTCTGGATTCGCCTCTGCCGGAATCCTAGCTCTCTCTCCGCCTCCTGGTTGCTCAACCTGCTCAACTCTGTGTGCATATATAAACCCTTTATCTTGACCTATCTTTGTACCTTTAGCTGAGACCGAAACCCAAATCTATTTTTGAGATTACTTGTAGTCTAAGTTATGCATGCATGAAATACACTTTTTAGACCCAACTACTAAAAATAAGGCTTCACTTTTTTTACTAAAATGAATTACAAAATATAATTACTTTTCGAAAATAGAAAGTATCTCAAACTACTTCTCACATGTTCACACTGAACCTATTCCAAAGTTTCTATCCAAGCTATATTTCTCAACATCCCCTCTTAGCGAGGAAGGAATTTTGCACCAATTCAAGTTAGTGTTTGAATGCCTCAAACTTCCATTTTTCCAAGGGCTTGGTCAGAATATTAGTGACCTCTTGATTTGTGGGAATATATCGGAGTTTCACTGCTCCCTTCTGAACCTTGTCTCGTATGAAGTGATATCTGATCTCTATATGTTTGGACCTATCATGAAACACTGGATTCTCATAGAGTTTGATACAACTCTGATTATCACAGTAAATGACCATGGGATCCAACTTTTGATTAAACAAAACTGCAAGTGACATGCGAAATTAGATGGCATCACAACTAGCCATACTGATTGCCATGTACTCTGCTTCTGCCGAGCTAAGTGCTACGGAAGTTTGCTTCTTGCTGAACCAGGATATCATCGTTGATCCTAAGCTAAAGCAACACCCTGGGGTGCTCTTCATGTATGTTGCATTGCCTGCCCAATCTGAGTTTGAATACCCTTGCACTTTTTCTTCACCATCTCCAAGACATATCAGACCATACTCCACTATGCCCCTCAAATACTCGAGCACATGTTTTGCTGCTACCTAATGTTCCTGCTTTGGCTCCACCAGGAACCGACTCAAGGTGTTCACTGCAAAACATTCATGGGACTCCTTCTCACTTCAAAGCCCTGAGGCTGCTCTATGTACACTTCTTCCTTAATGATCCTATTAAGGAAAGACGTCTTCACATTCATTTGATGTATCTTCCATCCCATAAATGAAACCAAGGACATAATTTCTCTAATGGAAGTGTACATGGTGACTTGAACAAAAGTCTCCTTGTATTCCACTCCCTTTCTCTGGGAGAATCCTCTCACCACAAACCTTGCTTTGAACTTCTCAATGCTGCCATCTGCAACATACATACTTGATCTTGTAGAGTCACCTAGAACTCACGACTGACTTCCCCTCCAGTCTTGGCACTATGTCTCAAGCATCACTCTTCATGATGGAGGTGTACTACTCCACCATGGCATCCTACCACACTTGCTGGTTTGATGCATCTCGAATGTTGGAAGGCTTGGAATCTATAATACTACTCATCAATGCATTTGAAATCTCTTCCTTAGAGGTCCGCTCTCTTCGAATGTGCTCCTAGGAGTCTCAACATACTCTCGAGCGTCCCTCAATGTCTGAGTGAACCATCGAGGTCTCCTGATAGAAGTACAAGGGAACATCGTCTCCCTTTCTCCACTTAAAGGCATTCGTTACTTTTCTGGAAATCATTGGTGATCCTAGTTCAACCTTCAGAGCTTCGTACTCCTCGTCCTATTGTCATTGGAATAGGCTCATGGGATTTCTTGGATGCAAAGTCTTCCTCAAACTTTACATCCCTGCTCATTATTGTCTTCCTTTGCTATGGAATAAAGACCCTGTAAGCCTTTGAAGTCTCACTATGCTTGTTGCTTGGGAAAATAACCTTGGCATGCTTGCCAAGCGTGCAACCTTTGCATACACCACACTGCTCAATACTATACTTTGGAAGACCTGTGCCTATCTCCCTCATAATAGGTTGTGATGCAGGTGCCCCATCCTCTTGTGCCACAACTCGCACAAGTTGTCACTTTTATGCACCTGGGCTTGAATAGGTTCACCTGCAATCTGTGCAAATTAGCTTCTCTAACCCCTATTGCCTAAGTTGTATCTAAGCTTGATTCCTTTAGTTTGATGAGGACTTGTTGGTGTTAAATTTGGCAGCATTGACATTCATTCTCCAATGAGAGGCCATATGGGCCACCCTGAGGCTAGCCAGGGAGATTTGGAGAATCAACCAGTCTTGTAAGGTATTGACAAAAGCCCGGGGGAACGTACAACCTTTGTGAGTCAAACCAAAAATCAGGACGAGCGAGATGCTATGTAAGTCTAATGCAAAAGTCAGGGGGAACGTACAACCTCTGTGAGCATAGACAGTCTAGTGCAAAAGTCGGGGGAAACATACAACCTCTGTGAGCATAGATAGACTAGTGCAAAATTCAGGGGGAACGTACAACCTCTGTGAGCCTAGTCAAGCCTTGTGAGCCATGAGCAAAAGTCAAGGCATCTAGCAAAAGTTAGGTTGAACGTAAAATTCCTATGAGCCAGAAACAAACGATTTTCCCGATATTGCAAATGATGTAAATGTATTGATCTAGTGCGTTGGCACGTGTAACATTATCCACCATGAAGAGAAATTTGAATTGCCATGATAAGAGTCGATTTGAATGAGTTGTAAAAGTCAAAGTTGCATGGCTAGGTCAAAGTCAAATTTGTCAAGTTTGTCACATGTTGCATGCTGCATATTGCATGTCACATGTTGCTTGCATGCATGTTGCAAGCATGACATGTGCATGCTGAGTTAGTTTGCATGCATTGTCAAGTCAAGTTCTATTTTCGAACTCATGTCCAGGGTCTTTTTTCTGAAGTATAAAGTCGAGTTAGGAAAACATGCATTCAAGATGGTAATTCGAGCCCTTTCCTTCACCTCTCCATTCCTATATAAGAAGAGGTCGACCCTTCTTCTTATACATTGTGTTTTGTAGTGTGAGGGTGTAGGGATAAGAAGGCTATGAGTGCTGATACATATTAGTGTAAGAAGGCAACATAGATATCAATGTTAGATATCATCAAGAAGGCAACGTATATTTATAAAAGAAAGGACCTCATATCAACAAAGAAATGACAACATATCAACCAAGAAAAAGGGCAACATATCAGTCAAGAAAAATGGCAGCATATCAGTCAAGAAAGGCTGCGTATATCCCTGTTAGGTGAGGCTGTATATCAGTCCTGTAAAGGACGACAAAGCAACACCCATGCAGTGCATGGTATCTTCCATAGTGCTGGTCAATAACAAGAGATTATATCAGCCAAGTCACTCTTCTTCTACAAGGTCTTACAGTTTGGTCTAAGTCTTCTTAGCAAGCTCATTTAAGAGCAGATTTTTCATGGTGGATATTTGTAAGTGATCATACATTATTAATGTAATAAAGGAAGATCGTTTGTTGGGGTTTTTCTCCCTGTATAGGGTTTCCCCAGGGTATATGTGTTGTTGATGTGCATGCTTATGTATCCACATGGTTATTGCTATTCAATTATGATTCTATATTGTTGAAATGTAATAAGCTGGAGTCAAAGTGTTGAAGAATTTAAAGAAATAATCTGCATAAGAAATCAAGCTCACAATTTAACATGGTACCCTAGCTTAGGGTGTGATAAGCTTGTTGAAGTGCTGCAACAGGTACACACAGATCTAAGCAAGCTTGATTAATTTTCTAGTGTGAGGTCCATGGCATCCTCCATTTCAGTCAGGGCCGAGGATAGGCTCGAAGGAGCTGTCAACTTCAAAATATTTTGCAGGAGCATGATCTTGAGCAATGTGTGACCACAGTGGTGGAGGAACCCACTACTAATGCAGGAAGAGTCAAACAAAGGCCAAGCGAATAATCTTTGACTCAGTCAAAGACAGTATAATGTCAACGATGACTTCATTAATGACTGCCAAAAACTGTATGGATACCTTGGTGAATCTGTATGAGAAACATGCTCCAAGTCAGAAGATGACACTTAAGCACAAACTTAAGTATTTGAAGATGGAGAAAGGTGAATCAATAGCATCTTTCTGTTCCAGAATAGCCCAGATCAGAGATCGACTTTTGGTCACTGGAGTCATAGTGGAGGATGATGATTCAGTGCAGGCTATATTTGATGGTCTTCCTTCTTCATGGGAGACCTTCTTATCCAGTGTAAGTGGGAGAGAGATTCAACCCATGTTTGAGAGGTTATGGCATGATTGCCTCCAAGAAGAGAGTCGCAGTGTTACCAAGAGCGAACCAACCAAAGAAGAGCATTCAACATTATCATCAAGATTCAAGGGGAA